>PITA01018720.1:0-39579 GCA_004023965.1 Spilogale gracilis
AGAGGGGCGCCTGAGTGGCTCAGTTGATTAAGTGACTGCCTTCAGCTCAGGTCATGATCCTGGAGACCTGGGATCGAGCCCCACATTGGGCTCCCTGCTCAGCGGGAAGCCTGCTTCTCCCTCTCTCACTCCCCCTGCTTGTGTTCCCTCTCTCACTGTGTTTCTCTCTGTCAAATAAATAAATAAAATCTTAAAAAAAAAAAAGACACAACTTCATAAATTTCCCACTTTTCCCCAAAACGATGGTGGTTAGTGCCAGTCTGAAGAGAATGTAGTGAGAAGTAAATGCTTCAAAGTCAGAGTAGTGGGAAAATAGAACAACCACCTATTTCTGGGATGACGTCAGTTAATTTTAATTTGCATATTTTATATGAATAAGGGCCATTTAAATATATACAGGTCATTTTTATATTTCTTTTTCTGTCACTTGTCTGTTAAAGCCCTTTGTTTTTCTCGTGACTGACTGGTCTTTTTCTCTTCCATTTCTAGAAGCTTGTTATTTATTAAGGAGATTAGCCCTTTACCTGATTTGAGCACCAGATCTTTTTTTCCGTATTTGTAATTTGTATTTCAACTTTGTATATGTTATTATTGTTATTTTTTTACCTCACAGTGTTTTTTATCTTTAGATTTATTAATATTTTGTTAATTATGGATTCTAGATTTTAAATCATAGTTAGAAAGACCTTCCCATTCCAAAGTAAGAAGAGAATTCACATATATATATATATATATATTTTTTTTTTTTTTAGATTTTATTTATTTATTTGACAGAGAGAAATACAGCTAGAGAGGGAAAACAAGCAGGCTTCCTGCCCAGCAGGGAGCCTGATGCCAGGCTTGATCCTAGGACTCCGGGATCATGACCTGAGCCAAAGGCAGAGGCCTCAACCCACTGAGCCACCCAGGTGCCCCCATATTTTCTTATAGTACATTTGAGTGTTCATACTTTAAATATTTGTCCCATTTGGAATTTATCTCATACAATATGAGATATAGATTTAACTTAATTTTTTCCAGATAATACACATTTATTAAAAAGTCCGTCTTATCTCACTGATTTGAGGTGCCACCTATTTGAATCCTTTTCTGGGTTTTCTGTTCAATTCCAATTAGTCTGTTCCAGTGGCAATCCCAGAATGTTTCATTATTAAAGTTCTATAATTTTTGTTTAAATATATAGAAAGCTATTCTTCCTTTTCAAGAGTTTTTCTGGCTATTCTTGTTTCTTTACTTTTTCTTATGAGCTTTAGAATCAGCTTGTCCTATTCCAGAAAATAGCCTCTTGGTATTTTCATTGAGATTGCAATAAATTTAAAGATTAAAATTTAGAGAAAATTGACATAAATTGACTTTTCCTACCTAAAAACGTGTTCTGTCTTTTCATTTATTCAAGTCTACTTTAAGATTCTGCAGGAGTATTTTAAAGTTTTCCTCATATAAGCTTTGCATATTTCTTGTTAAATTTATTCCTAGGCACTTTACATTTTTTGCTGCAATTGTAAGTGGAGTCTTTATTTTGTAAGAGGATATTGTATGTGTACAAATAAACATGTGCGTATATGTATGTGTGTGTGTACATATTATTTTGTAATTGCTCAGACTATTCCATTCAATGGATGCACCATAATGTGTTTTACACACATACATTATGTGTGTATTAATTTTGTATCCTGCTTCCATACTTAATTTTCTGTTGTTTATATATTTCCTCAGTTTATTTTCTTGGGTTTCCTAGGTATATAATCATATCATCCACAAAAAATGACAACCGTATAATCTTTTTTCACCATAGTTACGTTTTTACTTTCTCTCACTGCACATATCACTGTATTAGCAGTGGGAGAGTGGGTATCCCCTTGTTCTCCTCTTGATGTGAGCAGGAACCTTCCAGTGTTTTCCCATTAAATCTAAACTAACTTTGAATCTTACAATTAATTCTGGTCAGACATTACTACTTTGCTGTACCTGGAAAACTGACAATTTGGTCCAACAGTAATGTCCATAAATACATAGCAGTCATGGATTGGTAAAACACATTATGGTGCATCCATTGAATGGAATAGTCTGAGCAATTACAAAATAATGTGTATGTTTTAGTCTTTTTTGTTAATTTTTAAAAAAAGTATATACAAGTTTGCATAGAAAGGTATCTGGGAGGATATTCAACAAACTGTTTTAAAAGTTATAAATATATTATTGCAGCATTATTTACAAAATATGGAAGCAACCTGAGTACCCACTGATAAGTGAATGGATAAAGAAGATGTGGAATATCACTTAGTCATAAAAAAGAATGAGATTTTTGCCATTTGTGACAACATGGATGGACCAGAAAGGTTTTATGCTTAGTGAAATAAATCAGAAAAAGACAAATACCATATGATTTCACTTATATGTGAAATCTAAAAAGCCATCCAGCCAAACAAACAAAGAAAAACCAGATCCATAAACACAGAGAACAAACTGATGTTTGCCAGAGATGGGTGAGGGCAAAATGGGTGAGGGCAAGTGGAAGATATGGGCTTCCAGTTATGAAATGAATAAGTCGTGGCAATGAAAGTTGAATTGAATGAATGGTATGAAATGAAAATTATAAGGAATATAACCAAAGGTATTGTAATAGTGTTGTATGGTGACAGATGGTAACTACACTTAAGATGAGCATAGCATAATGTATAAAGTTGTTGAATCACTGTGTTGTACATCTGAAACTAACATGTGTGCCAACTGTGCTTCAATAAAAAAAGAAGAAAGGAATAAATAAGATTAGAGAACAGAAAAAAGTTATGAACATAAGCTATTGGTTGTTAATATCAACTTCTACTAATCTAAAATTTTTTCAAAAATTCATGAAAATATTCTGGCACTATTAAAAAAAGTTAGAAATTTAAGAAAAACAGGTTAACATTTTTACCTTTCTCTGTTCTGGATCCCTTTCTGTTATTTAAATTTTATTTTGTTTATCCTTATTTTTTCCAAAGTGGTACTTGTGGTGTAGATAGTGTAGAAAGGGGTTTACAAGATATAATCCAGAAGGAAAAAGAAAAGAGGAGAAAAGTCTACAGTCGATGAGGGATTTCAGTAAATTTTGGAAACCAGAAGTTGGATGGAGTAGAAATAATTGACTTGATAAAATGGAAGAAGGGCTAGTCAAAATGCTTTGAGGAGCTTTAGCGCTTGGTGGTCGGTGTACCATGGAAGGCAGAGGTGAGGTACAAGCCTGAAGAAGGAGAATTGCCCTAAAGTTGATTACAAAGTTCTTGGATGCCACTGGGTCTCTTGCCCCTCATATACCCCTTGTGCATTTCATGCATGTCAGACTAACCATTCTACCACTAATACAATCCCCTCTGTGAAGTATGAAGTTTCTTTTCTGGAGAAAGGAGTTTATCTTTTGATGGAGAGTTCCCATAACGAAAGGTCTGATCAGAGAATGAGAAAGATTTTTCTTTATGGTAACACAATATTTTATTTATTTTGTCTGTTAACTAATATGTGAGAACATTTATAAGATTAATGGAATTTTAAAGAAGTGCAGCTCTTTTATATTTCAATATCAATTATTAATAAGAGATTGGTCAAAATAATTATGGCCAAAATGATTACATTAAAAACTTAAAGTATTTGGTGTTAGTCTGCATACAATTTAGTTTTTGGTATAAAGCTCTTTGGCTGCAAGAGAGAACATTTGGGGGACACCTGCGTGGCTCAGTTGGTTAAGCCACTGCCTTCAGCTCAGGTCATGATCCTGGAGTCCCGGGATTGAGTCCAACATTGGGCTCCCAGCTCAGAGGGGAGTCTGCTTCTCCATCTGAGCTTCTCCCCTCTCAAGCTCTGTCTTACTCTCTCTCTCAAATAAATAAATAAAATCTTTTTTTTTTTTTTAAAAAAAAAAGAACATTTGGTTTACTTCACTAATAGGAATTTCCCTTAATGCTGGGCTGGCCTCTTCTTGATATTTCTTCTGTTGATTTTTAGCATAGTTATGTGTGATTATATGAGCAGAGTTCAGTGGAGAGGTACTTATCATGTTTATTCCAAATTAGAGTCCATAAGTGATTACTGTAGTAATGAGGAGGTAGACAGGCAGTGCATAATAGGTTAAGCCTAAGGCTTTTAGCTAAGGTTCAGGAATAAAGCTCACACAGGATATAGTATGAAGCCAAATTGGGAGCTTAAGAAAAAACAAAGCCATAAAGAGCTCTTTCTAGCAGTGGCAATGGGGAATTTTCCACCATTTTCCCTGTGGCTGTAGACAGTCTGTGGGCAAGAAACAGAATCATCACCAGTGATTTACTCCCGTTCATCACTGCTCTGTTGTAGCCTCATCGGTTTGCTATGGGCACTGCCTCTGCAGATTTTTACCCAGCCTAAACCACTGCACACCACTATCCTGTGCCAAAAATATGTTTGAAATAGAAACTTCAGTAGAAGGTTGGAAGATAAAGCTAAGTAATTCTCCTGGTCCACGATTTCTCAGTTTTGGCATGACTGACATTTGGGATTGGACCTTCTTTACTGTGGGAGGCTGTGCACTGTAACATGGTTATCAGCCTCCCTGGCCTCTACTCACTAGGTACCCATGTGTGACCCCTTTCCCTGTGATCACAGCCAAAAGCATCAGCAGACATTGCCAAATGGCTGGGATGGAGAGAACCAACACCTCTCACCCCTCCTCAGTTGAGAACCTCTGTCTTAGACAATAGATAATAGAAAAGATGGGGTGCCTGGGTGGCTCACTTATGCATCTGACTCTTGATAGCAGCTCAGGTCTTAATCTCAGGGTCCTGAGTTCTAGCCCTATGTTGGGCTGCATGCTGGATGTGGAGTCTACTTAAAAAAGAAGAAAAAGAAAAGAAAGCTGTAGAGATAATCAGTGAGATAGAAGGACAGTCAATCTGGAGAATAATAAAGTCCCAACATCCTGCTGAATAAGAGTTCATAAAGAGAGAACAAAGAAAATGAGGAAATTAGCAAAATAAATAATAAATAAAAGATTTGCAGGTAAGATTGAAAGTACCCCTGAGGGTCTAGCACAATCCAAGAAAAAAGGCCCATTCTAAGGCACAAGGCATATCATTGTGGTCAGACTATAAAGCTAATGGGAAGATTCTAGAATGAAGAATAGACCAGATACAGAGGAAGGGGGACGGGAAAGGCCTTAGGCATTTGTTTTGGGGCAACACTGGAAGTAAAAGACAGTGGAACAGTGCTTTTAAAATGCTGAAGGAAAATGATCTTCAACTTATCCAAATTATCAACTGAGGATGAGAATAGAATACAAACATTTTTGGACATGCGAGCATGCTAAAAAAATTTACCTTCTATGCACACGCTCTGAGTAAATTACTGAAATCTGTGCTTTAGCAAAATAAGTGAATTTTTTTTTTTTTTAAGATTTTATTTATGAAAGAGAGCACAAGCTGGGGGAGTGGCAGACAGAGGGAGAAGCAGGCTCCCCGCTGAGCAAGGAGCCCGATGTGGGATATTACCCAGGACCCTGGGATCATGACCTGAGCCAAAGGCATCAGGCATAGACTGAGCCACCCAGGCATCCGAAGAGAGTGAATTTCTAATGTTTGGGCATTGGAAGATATCAGCAGGCATTTGATAGACATGTTGAAGCATCTAGACAAAATTTGGTTTAGATATGTTTAAAAAAATAAGTGAAAAAAGAAGGCAATTATTAACTCCCAGAACAACAGGAGATTTTCAAGAGAAGCACTGTCATGGCATCTTATTTGATTCAGCAATGCACTGTATTTACAGTGACAGGATGATAAAAGTACAAATTATTGATTTGAACAGAAGTTGTGATGTAGGTGTGTGAGAAGGAGTGGTGAGGGCAAAGTGGTGATTGCCGAATGTGTGAAAGGGCTAAATCCTCAAATACCGTGACAAGAAGTCACTAAATAATGTCAAAAAATGAAAATAGGAAGCATTGGTATAAGCATATTGTTAAGAAATAACCTAGTAGGGTTATGTAGAACATGGTTTGAAGCTAGGTGGGGGGAAGTTGGAAAAGGGGCTGATGGGACTCAGGTGTTTTTATTAGAAGCCTTTATGAACTATTTGACTTTTTATTTATATGTATTACTTTCGTTAAAAATAAAAATGCACACAAAGCAATACATACGTATAACATGAAAAGGTTGCAAAAAGATTACAAAAGATCTAAGGATGTCTCCCACCCAGAGCTAACCATTGGTAATACCCTGAAATAGTTTTTTTTTGAAAAATTCTGAAAAACAAGTGAAAGGACTTTATTTTTAAAGATTTTATTTATTTATTAGAGAGAGAGAGAGAGAGAAAGAGAGAGAGAGAGAGAGAGAGAGAGAGAGCGCACAAGCAGGGGGAGTGGCAGGCAGAGGGAGAGGAAGAAGCAGGCTCCCCCTTGAGAGAGCCTGATCCATGGGGAGGGAGGGCATTATGACCTGAGCCAAAGGCAGCTCCTTAACTGACTGAGCCACCAGGGCATCCCAAGAGAACTTTTAAATACTAAAAAAACTCAATTTCTTGATACATTAAAATCAATAATAATTTAAAAAATAGTGCCTGGGGTTATTAATTTTTAAATCAATCTTTCTAATCAAAATGCTTGGTGTTATTTTGGTTATATCTTCACTAACAAAGCAGAGTGGAGAATTGAGGCAATCTTCCAAAATACTTCTGCCTTAATTATCTTGTTATTTTAGAAAGAAGCAGCTTTTGGTCTCGGTTTTCTAAATAATTGTCTCTGTTGAGTAATTTAGGAATTTTTGGAAACAAATTTATCAGGAAAATTTATCATCAACAAATGGTATTGGGAAAACTGCACAGCTACATGCAAAAGAATGAAACTGGACTGCTTTCTTACACCATACACAAAAATAAGCTCAAAATGGATTAAAGACCTAAATGGGAGAACTGAAACCATAAAAAAAATCCTAGAAGAGAACACAGTAATTGCTCTGACATCAGCCATAACAACATTTTTCTAGATATGTCTTCTAAGGCAAGGGAAACAAAAGCAAAAATAAACTACTGGGATTACATCAAAATAAAATGCTTCGGCACAGCAAAGGAAATGGTCAACAAAACTAAAAGACAACCCACTGAATGGGAGAAAATATTTGCAAATGACCTATCCAATAAAGGGTTAGTATCCAAAATATGTAAAGAAGGTGTACAACCCAACACTAAAAAAACCAAATAATCCATTAAAAAATGGGCAGAAGACATGAACAGATATTTCTACAAAGAAGACGTCCAGATGGCCAACAGACACATGAAAAGATGCTCAACGGCACTCATCATCAGAGAAATGAAAATCAAAACCACAGTGAGATATCACCTCACACCTGTCAGAATGGCTAAAATCAAAAACATAAACAAGTGTTGGCAAGAATATTGAGAAAAAGGAACCTCTGTGCACTGTTGGAATGCAAACTGGTGCAGCTACTGTGGAAAATAGCATGGAGTTGCCTCAAAAAATTCAAAATAGAAATACCCAATGATTCAGTAATTCCACTACAGGTATTTACCCAAAGAGTGTGAAAACACTGATTTGAAAAGATATATGCACCCTTATGTTTATTGCAGCATTATCTACAATAGCCAAAATACGGATACAATGCAGGTGTTCCATAGATGAATGGATAAAGGAGAGACATGTCTATGAGGATGGGTGAAATAGGTAAGGGGGATTAAGAGTACACCTATGATGAACAATGAGTAATGTATATAAGTGTTGCACTATATTGCTCATCTGAAATTAATATAACACTGTATGTTAATCATTGGAATTTAAAAAAAACAGAAAAGAGATACATAGAAACAAATATAATAAACCATATTTCTCATCTAGAGCATATGCAAAAAGAATTTTTATCAGGAAAATTTGCCTCAAAAAGTCCATACTTTTTAAAGAAAGATAATTTCATTTCTCTGAACTGTTTCAGTGAATAAAAGTACAAGAAGTGCAGTTCAGCTTTGATACCTCAGTTAACGAGCAGAAAAACTTAAGACAGTAAATAATAGAATTTGGGGGAGCTGTCCTTGGAAAGAGAGGATCGGTAAAATAAAGTTAAGAATAGTTATACTTAAATGTGAATAATGAATATTTTTAAAGAAATTAAGCTGCATTACAATTTTAATGAAAAAGATGCAGTTGATATAATTTTCCATCTCCTAAAGGTCATTGAGTTTTGATTAGTTTAAAAGATTCCAAATTGTAATATTTACTGAATTCCTTTCCTTATCTCAGGCCTGTCCTTGATGTATTCGCTTACATGCTCTGTATAATCTCGCAACAATCCTGCAGATTTGATGGTGCATTTGTAGAGGGCTGACATGAAGGAATATAGTGGGATATTTAGAGTGGATTTTTGTGGGTTTACTTGGCTTTGGCTGCTGCTGTGGGTGTAAGAAAATATGCATATTGAACATAATGATAGTGCATTTATCAGGAAAATACAGAGCAACTATCAGCCACTGGAGACAAGCACAGGGGGAGGGGCTGGAGGTGATACCTTGAGGCAGAGTCTGGCGATGACATGCAATCTGTGCAATCTGTACATCTCGGGCTTACCCCACAGTGGCGTGAGCGCTCACAACCATGCTGCCCCTGCAGAGTTATGATCTAGCCACATGAATGCATAAGGTGGGTGTGGGGCAAACCAAAGTTGTCGAGGACTGTGTGAAGCAAATATGATGGGACATGTTGTTGTCAAAGGGCACTCCTGAGAGCCTTGGGGAGAAAAAGGAGAAATGTACTGGGGGCCTGCAGAGTCTTCTACCCTGCCTGACTGCAGCCAGGCTGTGGTCTGTAGGGTAGAATAGGTTTTGCCTTTCTAGGTCAGTCTGAGGTGCCTTTGCCAAGACTGGGGTCTCCAGAGGTAACTATGAATTATTATCCCCATTTTATAGATGAAGAAATTGAGCCTCAGTGAGGTTCCGTTAGGTAAACATGTATTTGTGTGCATGTAAATACTAGGTAAAACATATTAGCCCCACTGATAAGGCATTTCTTACAAATAACTTCCCTACATTATTAAGAGTGGTGCTTATTAATTAACACTAGAACCCACATCTTTCAAAAAAAAGTATTTGTGATTACGTTTCACAAATTTTAACAGCCTAAATATAACTCTTCATTATTTTGTTTATTCAAAGCAATTCCATCTTGTTAATCCAGAACATTTGAAGGTTTTTGAGGCTGTTCATAGGAGGTCAGAGGAGCTACTATTGAATGGCAAACTTCATGCATTGAGCAACTTGGAATCGTCCGCCAGCACCAAAAATTCAAATTCTATTTCCCGACCGTGACAGAGAGGCTCTGGGTGTTGGGTCTAGGTAGAATGCTAGTACACTCTAAGGTGTTTTTCAGGGATTCCAGAGAAGGCTGCTCCAAGAGAACGAGCTTGTTTCACACACGCCCCCTACCCAGTTTGGAATGCACCTGCAGTCCCTACCGAGAACTGGGCGGACTTGGCGTTGGCCAAGTCAGACGAGGCATGAAAAATCTGCAACTGCCTTTTTCACCTCCTTTCTATTATTAATATAAATTCATAATCTGAAAAGAATTTCGGTTACGTGGCGAGCCCAGGTACTGGCCCCTGAGGAAGCGGACTTAGACCGTTCTCCTCACTTGCTAGTTTTGTTCCTTGCTTTGGGAAGCGGAGGAACCGCACGCCCTATCCCCGGCGAGGTGTGTTCTTCCAGGATCCCACCGCCACCCTCCTTGGGTGTTCCCGTTTCTGAGCCCTTTCCGGGACCTAAGTCCCAGGACGCGAAGGTCGGCCCTACAGCTGGCCTCGGGGCCCCGCCCACTTTGGCCGCGGATCGCCGCCGCCACCAGCCGGAGCGGGAGCCCGAGCCCGAGCCGGAGCGGCCGCGGCCCCTTTAAGGAGACGCTCTGCGGTAACCCGAGCCCGCAGTCCGGGCGGGCGCGGCGGCCGCGGCGGTAGCTGTAGTCTGTGTGACTGCTCCTCCAAGCGGCCCGGGGTCCCGCGGCTCCTCCTCTGGCTCCCGCCGAGCATCTCGCGGGGCGACTCTGGCCGGCGCCAGCTCTCGGACCGGGCCAGATGACCAGGGTTCTGTAACCACCCGCCGCCCTCCCCGGCCCGGTGCAGCCGCCGCCCGCGCGCGAGTCGCCCCGGGACCCGGCACAGGTGACGCTGTTTGGAAGGGGTTCGGGGAAAAGGGCGGGCTTGCTTTTGCCCCGCGGTTTCCTCCGCACCGCCGAGCGCGGCCCGCGGGTAGGGGCGCCGTGGCTTCCCGCCCCCGGCCTAGCGCGGCCACGGGCTCCGGCTCCGGCTCCCGGCGCTGGGTGGGCGTCCGGAGCGCGGGAGGCGGCCTGGGGCGCCCGAGCGGGTTGCAGCAGGTGTGTGCGGCCGCGGAGCATCCTCCCGGCCCCGCGGGCTCCTGCGCCGCTCGCCGCGCTGGCGGTGTCCCGGAGCCCGCAGCCCCGCGCCGCCCATTTGCCCGGCGTGCCGCTCGCGCCCCCGGGTGTGCGATTCGTGCTGCTGGGTCTGCCCGGGGAGACTCCCGGCTCTCAATCCCAAGGGGTGGGGGCGTGGGGCAGCCAGGGAAAGCTTTCTTGTTTTAGAGGCCGATACACAATCAGGTGCATCAAGTGGGTAAGTCTCCCCCTCTCCTACCTCTCCCCCGCATCTAAATAAAACAAGACGCTTTTATTCACCCTTGTAGTTCTCAAGTGCGTCCCATTTTTAGCCACCTCATGCCGAAGAGTCTAGTGGGAAAGGGACTGGGCTCTATTTACAGCCCTACCACTGTAACCCCAGCAAGCTTATTAAACTGAGAGCCTCGGTTTACCCAGCCATGAAATGGGATCTGTAATGTGAGCATTTTCCTACAGCCCAGAGGGTGGGAATACCTCTGTGAAAGTACTTGGGAGTTGTCGAAGTTCACCAAAGGGTCACGGTTGCTGGCTAGTACTTTTTTTTTCTTAATTGTATACATCTGAGTGTTAATGTAGCACACATTTTTATGTGAAATTATAAAATTGTTCCTAAAGAGTGATCTTTGACAGTGCTTAAATGAATCCGATACCCGTTTGAGGACAAGATGGGATGTGTGGATATTAGGAGTTGATGTGTGAAGTAGGAAACAAGGTGTCATTTTAGTAAAATCTTCACCAGTCATAAATGGAGTTGAGAAAAATCGATCTTGGACTGTGTGTGTGTTGGGAGAGATACTGCGGTGTGAGCACATGGTATAGGTTGGAATGCAGTTTCATCTTTATGTAGCCAGTTAAGGTAATATGATAGAGAATCTCAGTTCCCTTCTAAGTGTGAAGTGGAGAATTTTTTTCCCCGTGTTAATCTTTTCCTTAAATTGTAGAGATGGAACTAAATTAGAAAAATGGACTCCTGCCATGCTAGAAAATTGGAAAGAATGGCTCCAGGAACTGTGGACTTTGGTTGACTTGCCACCTCCCCCTCCTGTGCCATCAGAGGATCCTGAGAATATATTTACAGAGTGCTTCTTTTCTTTCTACCCCTGCAACTCCTTTTGCCACAATACCTCCCTCCAGCTCTGGAATCCTTACTGTGTGATCTTGTGTAAATTTTACCTGTCGGGAGCTGGGCTCTTGGCATCCAGTGGCTCAGTCAGTCGTAATTGTTTACTCTGTGAGCTTTCTGTTCCAATTCCTTTAACTCTAAGCCTCTTGACTTTGTTGGAAAGAATAGTGGCTCTTCGCAACTGAAGCTGTGTACTTGGAGGTGCCTAGGAATGGCAGGGGTCATGGGCCAAAGCTAACCCAAAGAGGCTGTGTCTTTTCAGTAGACCCTGGAGTATGGACGCAAGAGTGGGCCTGTTTTTCCTTTCTTCTCTGAAATCTGCGTGGGGGAGAGATGCATTTGATTACCAAGGTAAACAGAGGCCTTGGGAGCAGGAGCTGTCAGAGACCTAACTCAGTGCTAGGTGGGTAAGAGTGGTCTCAGCAAAGGAGTAGGGAGGAGGACATGGTGACTTGGGAGGGATAGAGGTCCTGCCTAATAACTGGGACACCAAAGAGGTAGTGAAGGAGCCCTGTATTCCTCAGTAGGAAGTGGGAAGGGGTTGGGGTGCAGAAAGGGACTGGTAGTGGAGCTTCCGGGCCAATTCTGGAATGTGCCCTATGTGACCTCCCCTTCTCTCTAGTTCCCTCTGAGTGTGTTTCTTGCCCTTCTGAGTCTAGTGCAGCCCTCTCCCACCATACATTTATGTTCTACCTTGAAAGCTGGCATCCTAAGTATAAGCAGAAAAACCAAGGTTTCATAAGAAACCTTCAGACCTCAGTGTCTCCCTGCTTTCTTCTCAAACTAATGTCCCATATCCTCCAGATGAAGGCTCCATTTAGCTTTGATATCTCTTGGAAGGTTAAAAAAGTAGGCTAATCCTTTTGGCTTGAAAAGTAAACTGAACAGTCTACAGGAAGATACAGAAAACGAGTTTTTCTGTGGAGGAAGAGAATGAATTAATTGTCTGGGTGAGCATTGTGGGTGGGTAGACAAGGGAGGGCAGAAGCCGGGAGGTGGTGGAATTGTGCCGGACAGCTTGTGCCCTCGTCCTTGGGAGGGGAAAGGATGCCACCACGCGTGTGCGGCCACCTTGCTGTGCCTTCCCTCCTTCCATTTGCCGTGCAAGAGGAAGAAGATGGCAATATGGAGGTGGAGTAACCATCTGTTCTCAAGGACCGGAACCAGACTTTAACTCACCACTCGGCAGAGCTGTATTCACCTCGCACTGGTATCAGGTGCTGAACTTATGACGCCAGAGAATGCATTACCTCAGGAAGCAAGGTTCATTTTGTAGGAAAACTTAACGCATCGTGCCAGTGACTTTAGTGGTGTTTTTTTTTTCTTTTTAGAGATGAAAGGTAGCACACAAAGAAATGGAGTCCTACTGCTCTGAGGTTTGTTATTCATAGTGAGACAGTTGGATTTTCTGCAAGCAGATCCCAGACCTAAAAAGAAGGCAGGAATAGCAAAGGATTTTTTTTTTCCTCTCAGAACATTGGTCTGTTCAAGGAGAAGGCAATCCTTTGGATACATGAGAAGGAGCTTGTGAATCATTGTAAAAGGCCAAGGTTTGTGAAAACAGCGGGTGAATAAGACAGCTGGAAGTCTGTTCAGAGCTTGAGCCAGCATGAGGAAGGGAGTTACTGAGCAGTGGGACGGAGAGCAAGGGGGTAATCTGACTAAGGGGACAAAGCCTTGTCTAAAGCAATGTTTCAAACATTTTTGGTTTTACGACACAGTACAAAATGGGTTTTTTGCACTGCGACCCAGGATATAAGTAAGTGCAGGTGCACCTGAAACCAGTTTCATGAAACCATATGTACCCTTACTGTGTATAGCATTCTGGTTTCTGTTTCTGTTTCTTATGCTTTCTGTTCCTATTCAGTATTCTGAAATATCCTCACTTGTTAGTGGATCAATGTCCACTGTTTGGAAATAATTTACTTAATGGGTAGATAAAACAGATTGCCTTCAGGTTGGAGATGCTGGAGGGGAACCTAGAGTTGATTGGGAAATCTGGACCCCTGTTGGTGGGGACAGGAGGGAGTGTGAGTGTCACATGTCATCTGGTGTCACATGGATGCAGGACTCACATTGGTGAGGGCAGCTGGATGGACAAGTGCAAAGGGGGAACTTCTTTCCGGTTCTGTCCACTTCAAAGCAAAATAATTGGTTTCGAGTAAAAAGAAAGTGTGGAAGGAGTAACTCAGATTTGAAAGCAGATTTTTCTCTGTAGATTAAGAGAACAAGTGGATCCAGAACAAATTGGCTGGTGGGTTTAGGCCATGTCCACTTTCATCAGCTGGATAGGGAACAAAGGGTTTCATAGTGCAGTGTGTGGGCTCATAAATTCCCTTACCCCTTTGAGAAGTTCTTAACAAGTGGATGGAATGTTTTGTTGCAAAACTCCATTGCTGATGAAACTCATTAGGAAATTAGCTGCCTTACAGAGAATTGGAAATGTATTTTCATTACCTTGTGTGAAAGGGTTCCATGATCAAAGCTTCCTTAGATGCCTTGTTTCACCATCAAACTGGAATCCTTATTCATAGTCTTTAGGATTGCCAAAAAAGCTTCTTGGGGAACTAGGTGAGGCAGAATCCAGCATCCAGCATCCTTGAGCTAATTTCCGGTAACTGTACCTTGGAGTTAATCAAGGGCAGAGTTGATCCGCGTACCTTTGATTGCCTTTTCATAACAATTAACACTTGACTGATAACACCTGGTGCTATCACCGGTGAGGTGAGCGAGTACAACAAAGCGTGGGGGGCAGCGTGCACAGGTGTCAGAGTTCACTGGGGTTGCTCGCTCGCTTGCTCGCTCGCTCGCTTGCTTGTGTTTATCATCCACAGTTGGCTTCAGATCCTCCCTTTGACCCATCCGTGCTTTGTTTGATTTTCTTACCTGAGGTGATATGCTTGTTCCTTCTCCTTGATTGTCCTGTATATATCTGGAACTTTCTCTGATGTTATCTCTGAGCTCTGGACTTACGTGTCCACCTGACTATTTCCGTAGAGTCCGGTGTTGGGATCCTGGCCCGCGCTGTGCTAGTGTCCACCGGATCCTGCCAGGGCCACCTAGGAAATAACCATTCATTGATGGGTTTACACGTTGGTTTTGATTTGATTTTTACATTTTGGGGACATGGAGAATCTGTCTTGGTCAAGTTAATTTAATTAGTTTTCTCCAGATTGGCTTTCAAAAACCTTTCAAAAGTACATTTTGAAAGGCAATAGAAAACTTCTCCCTGTTTGGTGTGCATTTATTGAGTGGAATGGGGGAAGAAGGAATTTTCATTTGGTGAAAAATTTAGAACAATTAAACCCTCCCCCTTTACAAAATGTTAACATTTTAGGGACATGATTCCCCAAACTAGTCTTGCTCAGTTAACATGTTTTGCTCTAATACATGTAAAAAACAAACAGTGAGACAATTGAGAATTTAAATATTTTATAATTTTCTATATACTATTTTAAGGACTTGAAAAGAGTACAGCTGTGTTCTAATTGAGAAAGGTCCTTTGCCTTTTATATTTAAAAACCTGTATGTATGACACTAAACAAATCCATTTCTTCCCTGCTTTGTGGAGGAATCTATGGCAGCGTAAAGGCTCTAAGGGAGGGAGGCCACGTTGTCCATAGGGAAGGCTTAGCCACAGAGCAAAGACTGCTTGTTTGGAGGATCCCAGCTTAGTACTCTCCAACCAAACCCTTGAGACACTGGACATTTTGAGGTTTCAAGAATGCTTTATAACCTGAAGTCACTACATGTTTTCTTCAGTGTTTTTTAATTTTAATTACAAAAGTGAATCTTTCTCGTTATAAATAACATAAAGAAAAACCACAAAAACAGCTGATATTCAAGAGAATGTCAGTTTCCCTCTTCCCCTTTCTCCAGCTCCCATTTCCCCTGATTTCACTCCCAAATACAGGCAGTTAGCAGTTTGGGGGTATAGCCCTTCTTCTCTACAAATGCCCCAAAAGCCAGTTCGGTACTTATGAAAAATGTATTATTTCACTGCCTTCTCTTTTTTTTTCCCCCCACCCCCTAGTTTGTGATGGGTGAATGCCCTTGAGTATCCTCTTGTTTATTTAAATGTCTGGATAGCCTGTGACAGTGTTGCTGCACCAGCATATTTCATCATTCCCCTATCAGTGACCCTGAGAGCTGGTGCTCAGGCCGTGGTAACGGCCTTGTATGTGCCTCCTTTGACACATGCATATTTGGAGGATGAAAGATAAAATCATGAGTAGACTGCTTATTTTATAATTCAGTTAACACAGTGCTATCACAACTTACTTATTCTTCCGTTTGATTCCCCCAAAATCCATTCAGCAGTGAAAGGATGGCACTGGACACTCTAAGGATTTCCTAGTGTGGTGGTTCACAGCCCTCGCTGACCAGAGCTCCCCATCTGAACTAGGGGAACGAGACATATGCACTGCTGATAATATCTTTATCATATGCTATCCGATTCCAGCAGTGATTTGGGATGGCTTACAAAGATGCACGCAATAGGACAAGATACAGTAGATTTAGGATGAGAAAGAAATATAAGCCAAAGGAAACTAAGAGTGAGTCATGAGTGAAGTGGGTTAGTGTACTTCGAAGTTCTGGCTGTCAGCATTCCAGCAGCCTAAGAGAAGAGGCAAGCAGTCTACAGTGAGCTGCAAGGTGTCCCGAAGAGAAACCAGATTGGAGAAATCCATCTATTCCTGATTCTAGGAGGTGAGAGAAATTTCTCCTTTGGATTTTCAGCCAGAAAATGCTGCACCTGCAACGGCCAGTTTTCTCAACAACGTCCCCAGTGTTGTACAGCAAAACCTAGTGACCTTGCCTTATGATGCCATCTTACACCGTGTTCCTAGGTGCTCGTCAGGGCTGTCATGTCTTGGCAGTCCTCAGTGAAAGGTCATGAGGGTGAGGGGAAGCTCATGGGTTTAATCCAGAGAGAGCTGTAAGAGGACAGATGAAAACAGCAATCTGGCATTTGTTCTTAGACTATTTTTTTTTCTATAAGGTAGTACAGAACGGATCATCTTAGAATGTCTGTGAGTCGAACCCACTTGTCCAGGATTTCTTGGCGTCCAGTTTACAAAGCAAAAAGTGAGGATGTTTATTTATTTATTTTTAAAGTTTTTCTTTAAGTGCCAGTTGCCATACAGTGTCCTATTAGTTTCGAGTGTGCAGTGTAGTGATTCACCTCCATACAGCACCTGGCACTTGTCATGACAGGTGCACTCCTCAGTTCCCCCCTGTCACCTATTTCACCCATCCCCTCAGCTGCCGCCAAGTAGTAAGGATGTCTACATGGCCTTAATGTGTCAGAACTATAGGAACGAATGAAATATTTTCCTCTTAAAAACACGCATGCACAAGTCTGTAGTTGGGCGGAGCAGGAGGGATGGTACGTGTTCTCACTGCTGAGCTCCACAAGCGAGAAAGGCTCCACGCCACTCTTCCAAGAAATCTCGAGAGCTTCTCTCTCCATTATTACTGGGTTGTCGCTTCAGAGAATGTCAGCAGGACCCTGAGATCTGCAGGTTTGGGCAGCATGACCTTGTTTAGTGAAGCTGGGGAAGTTCAGGTGTCATGAGCCCCCTGGGTCTGCGTTTCCATGGCCACATTCCCTCCAGTCTTACCTCAGAACGTTGTCCCAGAACAGTTCTTTATTACCAAGCCTGTGGGTCAAGCTGAAGTACTTTTACAGGACCTACCCTGAATTTAAACTTGAGGTGCGTAGTAAATGTTAACCTTGAGATCACCCAACGCTTCATGGGATTGTTTTGGGCATCACCTCCTAGCCTGAGAAATGGTTCTGGGGAATGTGCCACTATGTTCAGATTTTTTGGCTGCCCGACAAATGTCAAACAGGTATCATTAGGCTGATAAATATCATGTTTATTGGGAAACAGTGCAGTTGACAAAGGCAGTCTTACGGGAAGATACCAGAAGAGAAGAGAAACCACTCTCAGTATACCTTGCTAGGGTTTTAAGTAGCCCTTAGGGAAGAGCATGAAAGGTCACTTAGAGAATGTAGAAACTCCCTGGCTTCTTCTCATTGAAGCCACGTATCTCCCAATCAGATGAGAAGTGTAGACAAGGGGCAGGGCCCTGAGGCCACAGGTTAAAAGGAGGGGGAAATGATCACATTGCTTCGGATATTGAATATCCTATTCCTCTATTGGTACCTCTAATGGTGCCTCTTGGTACCATTTGAGAGATGGGTGTGACATTTCTTGGTTAGGAAAAGGTGGTGATCACCAGTGTTATTTATTGAGTGGTATTTTGATGTGAATAACCACCCCCAAACCTAGTGGCTTAAAACAGTGATTTATTATTTCTCATGATTCTGTGTGTGGCGGGGCAGTTACCCTGCTGGTTATAGCCTCGTTCATATGGCTGCATTCAGCTGGAGGGTGCATGGGGCTGGAAGACAGGGGTGGACTTGCCAGCGTGATTGGCGGCTCGTGCTGCATGCTGTGTGCCAGCTGGGTGTCTCGGTTCTCCAGGTGGTCGGTCTCTCCTGCTTCAGTAGACTACACTGGTTTCTTTACTTGGCAGATTTAGAGCAGCGCTTAGGTGAGCCAGAGGCAGATGCTTCTAGGTCTTCTGAGGCCTCCTGAGGCCCCAGGACTCTCACAGCCTCTCTTCTCATCCTTAGTCAGCAGGTGGGAAGGCCAGCCCCGATTCCTGGGGCCAGACACACAGACTCCAGACTTCACCCCTGGGTGACAGGAGTGGCAGTGTCACAGGAGCAAAGAATTATCACAAGTGGCTGCATGTGCCAAGGCCTGTGTTCGGTGCATTTAGTTTATCTCACTCAAGCCAGACAACTGTCTTGCAATGCAGGCATTCTTACCCCCTTTCATAGGACTTGCAAGTCAGAAAGCTCATATTTTTTTGCCCGTGGCCACTTGATGTATCCTGGGAGGAGTATTTGATGCTAGGTTTCTCCTAGGTGAATGGAATGCATGTTAAGACTCAACAGGTGAGAGAAATTTGCTAAATTGTTCTTCAGCTCCTTTAACCCATTCAGTGTCATTTCTGGTTCCTGTGGGGAGCAGGAAAAAGAGAGAGAAACGCCCTGCATCCCAAGGACTCTCTTCACGGGGAGTTGGATCGACAGTTCGAAGGTGAGAAGGACCTGTCTCCTTAGGTTCTGATTTCCCAGCTTGATCTGCAGTGATTCCTTTAGAAAAAGAACAAAACATATTTGGAAAGATATTGCTTGTCCAGCTTTTCCTTGATTTCAGTATTGGCAGAAAGCCAAGAGATGTCCAAGCCAGGAGGCTCCCTTCCAGGAGGGGAATTGCAGGGAAGTAAGGACATCAGAGGTTTGGTAGAGGTTGGCCACAGAATGCATTCCTCCTCCCGAGTCCCGCAGGTGACACGGTGCCATCTGGTCTCTGCTTCAGCTGTAGGGTTCCTCACTAACCTCTTCTAAGGCTTGACGAGTGTGTTATGTTTGAAATGTTGATTTCCGGGGTGCCTGGGTGGCTCAGTTGGTTAAGTGATTGCCTTCAGCTCAAGTCATGATCCCGGAGACCTGGGATTGAGTCCCACATCGGGCTCCCTGCTCAGCAGGAATCCTGCTTCTCTCTCTCTCACTCCCCCTGCTTGTGTTCCCTCTCTGGCTGTGTTTCTCTGTGTCAAATAAATAAAAAATCTTAAAAAAAAAAAAAAGAAATGTTGATTTCCTTAAAGGTGGGCTCTCAAATTGTACACCCTTCCGACCCGTTATTATTTGCATCAAGTACTGTGTTTGTATGATCTTCCCATTACTATTGTCTCCTGGCTTAAGGCATTCTGGTTTATCCAAAATCCAGTGGCTGTCATTGGTGCTCTTAGGTTTGCAAAACAAAAACTTCTTCATTTTTAAAATTTATTTTATTTTTCCAGTGTTCCAAGATTCATTGTTTATGCTCCACACCCAGTGCTCCACGCAATAGGTGCCCTCAGTACCCACCACCAGGCCCTCCCATCCCCCCACCCCCTCCCTTCAAGTCCCTCAGTTTGTTTCTGTGTCCAAAGTCTCCCATGTTTTGTTTCTGTCCCTGAATTACCCTACTTCCCATTACCTTTCCTTCTCCTACTGTCCTCTATATTACCCCTTATGCACCACAAGTAAGTGAAACCATGTGATACTTGACTTTTTCTACTTGGCTTATTCCACTCAGCATAATCTCCTTCAGTCCAGTCCATGTTGCTACAAAAGTTGGATATTCATCCTTTCTGATGGAGGCATAGTATTCCATTGTATATATGGACCACATCTTCTTTATCCATTCATCTGTTGAAGGGCACCTTGGTTCTTTCCACAGTTCGGTGATTGTGGCCATTGCTGCTATGAACATTGGGGTACATATGGTCCTTCTTTTCACTACATCTGTATCTTTGGGGTAAGTGCCCAGTAGTGCAATTGCAGGGTCATAGGGTAGTTCTATTTTTAATTTTTAAAGGAATCTCCACACTGTTTTCCAAAGTGGCTGCACCAGCTTTCATTCCCGCCAACAGTGTAAGAGAGTTCCCCTTTCTCCGCAGCCTCTCCGACACTTGTTGTTTCCTGTCTTGTTAATTTTGGCCATTCTGATTGATGTAAGGTGGTATCTCATTGTGGTTTTGATTTGAATTTCCCTGATGGCTAGTGACACTGAACATTTTTTCATGTATCTGTTAGCCATTTGTATATCTTCTATGGAGAAGTGCCTCTTCATGTCTCCTGCCCATTTTTTGATGTGTTCATCTTCTTTTTGGTTGTTGAGTTTGAGTAGTTCTTTACAGATCTTGGATATCAGCCCTTTGTCTGTAGTGTCATTTGCAAATATCCTCTCCCATTCCGTGGGTTGCCTCTTTGTTTTGTTGACTGTTTCCTTTGCTGTACAGAAGCCAAAAACTTCTTTAAAGAAGCTTTAAGTAGGGTGAGATGCTAGGAAACATTTACCAAGTAAATAAAATGTACTGTCTGTACTCTGAGCCTTAAGGTCCTAGAAAATGGACTGAATTTCTAAGGGGAGAATTCTCAATGCATTGGGGGTCAGGATCCAGTAGAGCGGTGAGGAGAAGGTGGCCTTTTCCCACTGTCATTCCCTTGCAGCCCTACTTCTTGTTAGGGAGTTGTAAAAACAAATCCCATATCAGAAAGTCAGTGTAAAATGAAATAAAAAAATAAGACAAAAAACTTAAAAAGTTGACACAACATAGATTAACTGTATTAGATTTCATTTTATTTATTTTGAAGTTTAGTAGCCAGAACATGTAAAAAGTGTAAGTAAACATAAGCTAGGAAAATAAGAATAACCATTTTATTAAAATTCTAATTAAAAACACCTGTAATAGAAGGGTGACCTGATCAAGTCTCTTGGAAACCAAGAAGAGAAATTATTTCTTGAAAAAGCAGGAATTCTCAGGGAGAGCCTAAGGAGCTGGGATAATTCTACGCCCTGCTGCTTGCTATGCCGGAATATCTTGGTGGGGACTCAGATGTGTGAAAAAATATCAGTCCCTACCATCACCCCCCTCCCCCACCCTGCTGCCAGACTGTAAAGGGAAGACTACAGAATCTTCTTTACTGGTTGGAATAAGAATATACATGGAGAAAGTATTATGTACATGTGAGAGGGGCAGGGAGAAGCTCTGGGATATGAAAATTTGAAAAACACTGGATGAGAGGGACCAGAGAAAGATCTAGAAGGCATTTAGCATAAGATGTAAGGAGACAGATAAAAGGGAAATCTTGGCCTAAAGAGATCTGTAGCAATATGAATTAGCCATTACAAGAGTTCTCTGAGTTGTAGCAAGATGGGGCCACCCACCCCACGGTCGCTGAGTGGGTTCCCGGAACAGTGCCAGTTTGGGGAAGAGATTTTCAGCCTCCCTCTTGTTCATACATGCCATGATTGTAATTATTACATAGGATGGTGGGGAAAATAAAGGCCAGTTAGAAATGCATGAATATGTAACCTTAAGTATTTTATTTTTGTTATCATTAAAACAATTTATAATCCAAAAAAATTGTGCCAAGGAGGTGTCCATTGCATTGCCAGTGTGTGTACCAGACAGAATCAGTGTGTCTGCAGTTTGAATTATTTTTTTTTAAAAGATTTTATTTATTTATTTGACAGAGAGAAATACAGCTAGAGAGGGAACACAAGCAGGGGGAGTGAGAGAGGAAGAAGCAGGCTTCCCGCCGAGCAGGGAGCCCGATGTGGGACTCGATCCCAGGTCTCCAGGATCATGACCTGAACCGAAGGCAGTCGCTTAACCAACTGAGCCACCCAGGCGCCCCTGCAGTTTGAATTCCTATATGCTCTTGGAAGAAGGAGGATTGAAGGACTGGGAAAAATATAAAAGATAGCCTTATTCAAAGTTTAGTATCTTATGTGACAGGGAGGAACCATAGAGAAGTCTTTGCTATCATCATGAGCAGTTTCTCGTTAAACCTTAAATAACATCATATCTGTGAGAAAAGGAGTGTGATTTAATCATATTAATACAGAGTTCCTTAGCCTCTCTGGTTTAGTCTCCATTTTCTTTGTAACTATAGGTAGTTGAGAGCTTTGTATATATTTGATTAGATGTTTAATGGTTTTTACATGAATAAAAAGAAAAGAGTGTGTAGTATGATAGTTACTCTTTACTGGGAGGGTAGTTTATTGTTTCTGGTTAATTATTGATGTTTCACAAACATTTAGACAAAGAAGTGCAGTGTACCACCCATATTTAAATGCAAACAAAACCCAGAATGAGGCACCGGGGTGGCTTAGTCCGGTAAGTGTCTGCCTTCTGCTCAGGTGATGATCCCAGGGTCCTGGGATTGAGCCCCACGTTGGGCTCCCTGTTAAGTGGGGAGCCTGCTTCATCTCCCTTTGATTCTGCCTTCCTTTTCTTTCTCTCTCTCTCCCTCTTTGTCTCTTTCTGGCTTTCTCTCAAGTAAATAAAATCTTAAAAAAACAGAAACCAAAAACTTCAAAGCTGAGATGATTGGATGAGTTGCAGATATGACTTTTTTGATGGGGTTTTTGTTTGGTTTGGTAAATACCTTCTTCAGTCATGTGTTCATTTATAAATAGCCTTCAGGTTGCAAATAGAGACTTTTAAAGCATTTTAACATGTTAGGCCTACTGATGTAGCTAAATCAATAAATACTTATGTAGTTGGTATGAAAATACAGTGTAGGTTGTAATTATTATGAAACCTTTGAACATACACCATTTGTTATAAGGAGTTTAGAATGGAGAAACCATATATGCTACTGCTATGATCTAAATGTCTATGTCCCCACCCATCCCCCATCCCGCCAGTGAATTCATATGTTGAAATCCTAACCCCCAGACCCGGTGGTGGCAGCAGGTAGAGCCTCTGGGAAGTGACTAGGTCATGAGGGTGGAGCCCTGGTGAACTGGATTAGTGCTCTTGTGAGAGACCCCACTGAGCTGTCTTGCCCCTTCTGTCATGTGAAGTCTGTGACCTGGAAGAGGGCCCTCACCAAATCATGCTGGTACTCTGATCTCAGACTTCAGAACTGTTGGCAGCAATACATTCCTGATATTTATAAGCCACCCCGTTTGTGGTACTTTGTTAGAGCAATACAAATGGACTAAAACACAATATTCAGTATTAGTTCACTTTATAATATTGGTCAGCTGCTCTTTGCTCTTGGACATTTGAGGTGAGAATCCTTTTGAAGTAAATATGTTTTCATGCTGTAATACAAGAGTTGTCAATTTAGAATATTCTTTTTTCCAATATTCTGACTATACTGCAAAATGAAAGCCCTGTTGCTGATGAGGTACTAGCAGAATGGAAAGCCCATGTAAGAATATGAATGCCTGTTATTATCATTTATTTAATAGATGTGTATTGAGCACATGCTATGTGGCAGGCCTGTGTTAGGTATGGGGATGGAGGGAAAAAATCTCCATGTTTCCCACCTTCACAAGGTTCTCATTTCACTGGGGGAAGGAGACATTCATTTAAATTGCAGCTTTAACTGACAAAGACAAATACCATACGATCTCACTCATGTGGAGTCTAAAAAAATACAGATTAATAATAATAATAAAAAAAAACAAACACAAAGCCAAATCAGACCTATAAATACAGAGAACAAACTGAGGGTTGCCAGAGGGGAGGAAGGTCAGGGTGGGTAAAATGGGTGAAGGGGAGGGAGAGATACAGTTATGAAATAAGTTACAAGGATGAAAAGCACAGCATAGAAAATATAATCCATGGTACTGTAATAGTGTTGTATGGTGACAGATGGGAGCTGCACTTGTGGTGAGTATAGCATAACATATTGACTTGGATTACTATGTTGTGCCCCTGAAACTAATACAACATTGCATGTCAATATACTAAAAAAATTAAAAAAAAATAAATTGCAGCTATAAAGCTGGGGGACTTGGCACTCTGAGAGCAGACAAGAGGGGACTGACCTGGTGCCTGAGCTTGGAGAAGGCCTGTCTGAGGAAGTGAGGGTTGATCGAGAGCTGGAGAAGTATGAGAGTTAACCTGGAAGTAGGGGGCAGGGTGGGAGGTGGGGGATAGATTCTGCAAAGGCCTTGTAAAGGCAGGGAACATGGCCTCTTTAAGGAACAGAAATGTCACATTACCTGGAGTTTAGCAAGTGAGGGCAAGTGCCCATTGAGGCTGGAAGAGGTAGGGTTCTCATAAGAGCTCTTGGAAACCATTGAAGTTGGGGATAGGTGAGGAGGTGACATAATCAGAAGCAGCTTTTAGTGCAAATTCCTGTGGAGTCCTCCCATTCGTTTGGAGGTAGTCTTCTGATTTGTTGACAGTCCAGAAAAGTGATTGTCATAAGCTAGAGAAAAATGGATGCTTTTGAAACCTGTTTAAGAAGTAGGATTTCCATCATAGGACTTGGTGGATTGGATTATGGCACATAGAGGGATGTACAGAAAGCAGATTATTAAAGGATGGCTTCTAGGTTCTGGCTGTCAAATCTGGATGATTTGAACAGTGCTACTGTTCACTGAGATGAAGAACCTAGAAGAGGACCAAGTTTTGGGGTCAGGTCATGAGCTTGGTTTGAGATGCCTTTGAAATGCTCTGTGGTACTGATAAGTAGGCAATTGGTTGTATACATCTGGAGCTTGGAGGAGAGATCTTGGAGAGAGGTTTAACTCTGAGATTTTTCCGTATGTAAGTGGTTACTGATGTCACATAGGAAACAAGTAGAGAGAAGAGCATCTGGGATTGAGCCCTAGGGAATTCTGTTACTTAGTGGTTGGACAGAAGATGAAGTAAGGTGTTAGGGAAGCACAGGGAAGGAAGTATTACAGGGAGAATATGGCCAATAATTTCTGACATTTCTGAGAGTTCAGGTAACGTGAAGGACATGTGTAGGAGTCACTGTTGACCTTAGCGTTAGCTGTTTCAGGGGATTGATGAAGGTGGGGACAAGAATGGGGTGGGCTAAAGATCAAGAGAGATGAGAAATGATGATAGTATGGATACACCTTTCTAGAACTTTGTCCTTAAAGGGAGTGGGGGGAAGGGGAGAAATGGCAAGAGGGAAAACTGTCAGATAAAAGAAGAGGTGGTGGATTTGTTGGTTTTTGTTTCTACTGAGAACTTGAGCCTGTTTAAAAGCCAATAGAAAGATCTAGCTGCAGAGAATAAGGGATCCTGGAGAGCAGAAGATTCCCAAGGCAGCCAGAAGGGATGGACCCAAAGCACACTCATTGGAGAGGTTGACCTGAGGTGGAAGGACAGATGGGGGAAGATGCAGGTCTTTTGTGTGGTTGATAGTGTGATCATGTTTTCATATGTCAGCTTCTGTTCTTTTGTGATGTCAAGTGGGGGTTTATCTATTGAGAATGAGGGTGGATGGTTAGAGGTTTGAAAAATGGGGAGGACTTGGAAAATGAACGGTGGTGTGAGAGGATCAACTGGGACGGGCTAACGGGAGTGCAGCGCAGTGTGGAGGGCCCTCTGATCCCTCTGCCCTTTCTCATTCGCCAGCCCCAGGCCCTTCTGGTGTGTGGCACTTCCCAACAGTGCTCTGATTGTTTAGGGCTCATCGCTGAGTAAATAGTTGAGCAGTTCTGGGGTTGGAGTTTTGCCAGCTCTTGGCCGTAGAAAGGGAATGTAGCATGTTAGTAAGAGTATTACTGCAATGATGGGCTCAAGGATCTAAGCTGATTAAAGAGGAAAGTAAAACGCAGGAAAGGGCGAGCAGGTTGGGACCGAGCCAAAAAGTCAGTGGACTGGAAAATAGTGTAATACTGAGCACACTTAAAGGAAAGGTCAGCAGGGGAGTACCTGAGTGGTTACTGTGGAGGCAGAAAAACAGTGAGTAGGGGACAGTAAAGGTCTGAGTGGTTCAGGTGGCATGGAAGAGGTGATATTTCCCATGAAGAAAAGAAGGACTGAGTTGATAAGGAAACCTGTGCCTTCGGGGAAGTAAGAAGTCACTCAGGATGGTATCAGGGCTTGAAGATATCAGGGAACTGGGACCAAAGTCTCTGGGAGGAAACGTCCAGGAGGTTGGAATACAATGCCAGTGATGGGGGGGAGGTATAACTAAGTAGCAGGACCAACGCATGCTGGATGTTTACGGCAGATGGGGGACTGGAGGAGCAGGGCCTGAAGGAGACTGTGAAGAACAAAGAGGACATAGGGCTACCTCCTGACTCAAGTGTGGGAGACCAGGCGGCCATGACCTGAGAGGGCAGCAGGGGAGGGGGTGGTCTTCAGAGCGTACAGAGGAGAGGCGAAGGATAGAGGTCTGTTTCCTGGGCGTGCAGCAGCAGCCCCAGGGGGCCTAGTAGAAGGATTTGGCAGTCACATAGACTGAGGGCCTGGGTCAGGGGGCTGCTGGGAGGGAACTCAGGAGCATGACAGGGATAGTTATGTGGCAGAGGACGGATTTCCGCAGTGGGGTCCGCCTGCATGTGTGAGTGTTGACTAATGTAAATAGGGATGAGTTAGGGGCCTTAGTGGCTAGGCAGTGGTCTTATAGCCCTTGGCTAGAGTGGTGACAGACCCAGCAATTACATGTCCTCTTGCTGCTGGGGACAGATGATGGTGGAAGCAGAAACTTAATGTGCCACATATGCCGAGTACTATTCTAAGTGTCCAACAAACATGTGGTATATGCCTCGTGGCAGCCATGCCAAGTTATTCCTGCGACCTCCGTTTTACAGGGAACCGAGGTTCAGGTAAGGCAAATTTAATAATCTGTCCCATGTCATACAGCAAAGCAGTGGGGTGAGCTTCAGTCTCAAGGCTGCAGCCAAGTCTGCGTACATCCCACCCAGTTATATGTCCTTAATATTTTCCTACTTATGTGATTTTGATTTTTTAAAGACCTAAACGCAAGACTGTTGAGAAACTTACGCAATGTTTAATGCGAAGTTGTCTTTTTAGATACCAAAGTTCAGTTCAGTCCTAGCATCCCAGGTCCACCCCCTTGAGGTTCTTTTACCACTTCCGTGATGAATGCTTCAGCACTTCTAAATTGTTGGAAGGTCCTTCCATAAATTAAGCTGAACTCTTCCCTCCCTGTAATTTTTGCCCATTTGTGCCATTTTGAGTAATGCAGAATAAGTTCCCTCTTTCACTTTTCCTCATGACAATGAAGATGTTTGAAGAATGCTCTTGAATCCTTTCTGAGTAATCTTGTTCCCAATGGTATGTGATTAATTCTGAGTAAAGTGGGACTGATAAATGTCTTGATCCAAAGGTATACTTTTATGCTGCCTATAAATGAGCCTGATGTTTGTTTTTTTGTTATTTGTATCTTCATTACTTTATTATCTCTCATTGGTTTGTGTAACTTAAAATGCTAAGGCTTCCCGTGTGTCTGTGTGTGTGTGTGTGTTATGTAGCTATTATACCAAATCCTGTACTTAGGTATTGCCTTTAAAACATTTATTCCTAGTATACTTTTTCTTTCTGATTGGGACTATTTCAGCTTATGAAGATAATCCAGAAGCCTGATTCTGTTAACCCATTATATTAGCTATCTTTCCTGGCTCTGTATTAGATGCAGATCAAGTACCATGTGAATATTTGTAAAAAAAAAAAAAAATGTTGCTAATACAGACCAAAAAGAGAGAAACTTAGAGGATAGCAGGAGATAGTTCTCAGGTCTGTTACAGATCATTGATCTGCTTGCTGCTTCTAGTTTTTCAGCTGGCTCTGGATTTTCCTAATTTTGTTTTCCAGCCACAGTTGTTTATATTATTCATAAGGCTGTCAGGAGGAACTTCCAGAATGTTCCTGGAATCAAGTTATCCTTCATTTGCTATTCTTCAGTCTCTCAGGATTTGGCAGTCAATTAATTGTGGGAATAAGGGATAGGAGAGGGACCAGACTGACTGAACTATTTCTAGACAGGAAGATAGAAGAAGTGTGGTGGATGATAGTCTTTCTCTGAGATACAGAACCCTGGGGGAAGGACTGCTTTGGAATTAAGTTTGGCTTGGGTCATGTGGAGCCTATGGGGCCTCCAGGATGCCCATATGGAGCCATCCGGAAGGAAGGTGACCATCCAGGACTGGGGGATGTTTGGTTTCACACAACTTAAGCTATGTTGAAGGTGTGGGGGAGACACCTAGGCAGAGCCTGTACTGTGCAAAGAAGAGGTTCTGTGTTGGGGTAATGTTGCAATACTGAGGGAGTTCATGCTTGACAGCCTCCATTTTTTGGTGAAATAGTAAGAAACTATCTTTTATTAGAGAGAGAGAACTGGAGATTTGAGACCAGTAGGTGTTTGGAATCAATGTGGGAGACAGGAAAGGGAGGTCACAAAAGATGGGAAAAGGAATGCTAAGCACAAGGAGGAGTTCTTCTCAGCTTTCCCCTTCCTTGCTGCCCTTAAAGACAACCCAGGAGACCTTTCCCTCTTGGTGTTTCTGCTAACCACTATGCAGTGGTTCATGTTGTGTCAGAGTGGAAAAGAGTGAGGTTGTGTAGGTGTGTGGGGATGGCATTGGTAATTCTGACACACTCCCTAGGGAAGCCCTTATATTACAAGGGAATGATGAAAATGGGAAATGAGAGTAATCTTTGTTTTCCCAAGTCAGTAGTTCTAGACTCAGCTGGTGGAACTGTCTTACATTTAAGCATTAAGGGGTTTTGGGATTTTAATAGAAAAGATGTCTCATTTGCTTACATTGAATACCTTCTGGTATGTCCTCACTGTTCATGTGTCCTCTCTGCTGTGTAGTTATTAACGCTGAAAGCAGGGAATACCCCCTTAGCACCCTGAGCTTGACACTCCATGTGGTGGTGATTGGTTTCTTTGCTTTCCTATTGGTATATAAGCGTGTTCCCCGTTTTGTAGTCTGAGTTCTGGCCCAGGGCCTGTCTGGTGGACATGTGACAGATGTTGGATGAACTGTTGGCTGAGGGAGGGCTGAGTCAGCCTGGCTGTGCTGTTTCCCATGGTCCTGCTAGAGAAGGGCGATCAGAAGCTCATGGTGCAGAGGTGTACTTCAAACCTTTTTATGTTTTTCTTCTAAGAAACCTGCTTAAATTAAAGATTATGTAAACTAGCCTGGGAGGAAACATTCAAATATCATTTGTATTCAGGAGGCCTCTGGAAGAGTTTCTTTGGTGTGAATCAAAATGGGCTAATCGCATTGTAAAGTTCATGTCTAGACACTCCCTGTCGTCAATTGCCACAGAAATATTTCCCACTTCTGTTCTGGCGGCTCCTTCCTAGGGTAGTATGCCGGCTACATGTAGAGCTTACATAAACCAGGTCGAATACTTTCCTATTTTTACTGTGTGTTCTTCTACTTAATAGTCACCTAACTCTCCAAGATTCTTAATCTGTGTCAGTAATGAGCATTGTTTGGTTTTATCCATTTTCCTCTTTTCTTGCCTGAGTCAGTGAACGAAGAGGGAACACTTGCTTTCTACCAGAAGCCTTGGTTTTCTGGGGAAATAAAAAAAAAAATCACTGGATTTGTCCTTGATTTGGCATGACTGATGAAGCAAGCAGCTGCTTAATAAGAAGCAAAGCTGGGAGTAGAACAATTTAATTAGCTTCTGTCTGTTGAGCCTTTAATAGAAGCCACAACTCTACTATATGGAGCTCTTTAGTTTTAAATGAAACATTTTTGCAACGGGATACTCAACATGTTCTCCAAAGACCCCAGTTAAATGAAAGTATATCTGTTAAAAATATAAAATAGGGGCGCCTGGGTGGCTCAGTTGGTTAAGCAACTGCCTTCGGCTCAGGTCATGATCCGGGAGACCCTGGATCAAGCCCCACACCGGGCTCCCTGCTTGGCGGGAAGCCTGCTTCTCCCTCTCTCACTCCCCCTGCTTGTGTTCCCTCTCTAGCTGTGTTTCTCTCTGTCAAATAAATAAATAAAATCTTAAATATATATATATATATATGTATACATATATATATAAAATAGCCAGTATAACAAAGATTTAACAAAAACTAGCTTTTTTAGGACTGAGGAATTTTTTTTCTTCCAAGTTGTTATTTAAATTCTAGCTAGTTAACATATAGTGTAACATTGGTTTCAGAAGTAGAATTTAGTGTTTCATCCCTTCACATAACACCCAGTGCTCTTCACAAGTTCCCTCCTTAATACCCATCACCCATTTCGTCATTCCCCACTCATCTCCCTCCGTCAACCCAGAGTTTGTTCTCTATCTTTAAGAATCTCTTATGGTGGAGGTGCCTGGGTGACTTAGTCAGTTAAGCATCTACCTTCGGCTTAGGTCATAATCTCAGAGTCTTAGGTTTGCACTCCCCATTGAGCTCCGCATCACCCTGTCCCTCTGCCCCTCTCCCCTGCTTGTGTAGTATGTTCTCTCTCCCCCCCCCCTCAAATAAATGAAATCTTTAAAAAATGTTTCTTATGGCTGCTTCCCTCTTTTTTTCCCACCTTCCCATGTGTTTATCTGCTTTGTTTCCTAAATTCCATGTATGAGTGAAATCATATGGAGTTTGTCCTTCTGTGACTGACTTACTTTGCTTAGCATAATATACTCTAGATCCTTTCACATCATTGCAAATGGCTAGATTTCATTCTTTTGATGCCTGAGTAATATTCCAGTGTGTGTGTGTATCCATGTCTGTACCACCTCTTCTTTATCCATTCATCAGTTGATGGACATTTGGATTCTTTCCATAATTTGGCTATTGTTGGTAATGCTGCTATCAGGGTGCATGTACCCCTTTGAATCAGTATCTGTTGTATTGTGTGGGTAAAAACTCAGTAGTGTAATTGCTGGGTGGTAGGGTAATTCTATTTTTAACTTTTTGAGGAACCTCCATACTATTTCCCAGAGTGGCTGCACCAGCCTGTATTCCCACCAACAGTATGGGAGGGTTTCCCTTTCTTTGCATCCTCACCAACATATGTTGTTTCCTGTGTTGTTAATTTTAGCTATTCTGATAGGGTTGAGATGGTATCTCATCATGGTTTTGATTTGTATTTCCCTGATGTCGAGTGATGTTGAGCATGATGTTTTCATGTGTCTGTTAGCCATCTGTGTCATCTTTGGAAAAATGTCTATTCATGTCTTGCGCCCATTTCTTAACTGGATTATTTGTTTTTTGGGTGTTGAGCTTGATAAGTTCTTTATAGATTTTGGGTACTAGCCCTTTATCTGATAATCATCTGCAAATATATTCTCCCATTCAGTGGGTTGTCTTTTAGTTTTGTTGATTGTTTTTTTCACTGTGCAGAACCTTTTTATCTTGATAAAGTCCCAGTAGTTCGTTATTGCATTTATTTCCTTGCCTCTACTGATGTGTGTAGTAAGAAGTTGCTATTGCCAAATCAAAGATTGCTGCCTGTATTCTCCTCTGGGATTTTGATGGTTTCCTGTCTCACATTTAGGTTTTTTGTCCATTTTGAGTTTCCTTTTGTCTGTGATGTAAGAAAGTGGTCCAGTTTTCCCAACACCATTTGTTGAAGAGACTATCCTTTTTCCATTGGATATGCTTTCCTGCTTCATGGAAGATAGTTGACCATATAGTTGTGGGTCCATTTCTGGGTTTTCTGTTCTGTTCCATTGATGCATGTGTGTTTTTGTGCTAGTAGCATACTGGCTTTTTAAAATTAATTAATTTTTTATTAATATATAATGTATTATTTGTTTCAGGGGTACAGGTTTGTGACCCATCAGTCTTAACACAATTCACAGCACTCACCATAGCACATACCCTTCCCAGTTCCCCCCACTCCAGCAACCCTCAGTTTGTTTCCTGAGATTAAGAGTCTCTGATAGTACTGCACTGTTTTCATGATTATAGCTTTGTAATATAACTTGAGGTACAGAATCGTGATGCTTCCAGCTTTGCTTTTTTTTTTTTTTCAGGATTGTTTTGGCTATTCAGGGTCTTTTGTGGTTCCATACAAATTTTAGGATTATTTGTTGTAGCTCTGTGAAAAATGCTGGTGGTATTTTGTTAGGAATTGCATTAAATGGGTAGAGTGCTTTGGGTAGTTTAAACACTTTAATAATATTTATTCTTCCAACAGGAATGAGGCATTTTTTTTTCTTTTTAAATTTATTTTATTTTATTTTTTCAGTGTTCCAAGATTCATTTTTTATGCTCCACACTCAGTGCTCCATGCAATACATGCCTTCAATAGCCACCACCAGGCTTACCCACCCTCTCACCTACTCCTCTCCAAGACCCTCAGTTTCTTTCTGAGTCCAAAGTCTCTCATGTTTCATCCCCCTCTCTGATTTACCCCACTTCCCATTTCCTTTCCTTCTCCTACTGTCCTCCATATTACTTCTTATGCTCCACAAGTAAGTGAAACCATATGACACTTGACTTTCTCTGCTTGGCTCATTTCACTCAGAATAATCTCCTCCAATCCAATCCATGTTGCTACAAAAGTTGGGTATTCATCCTTTCTGATGGAGGCGTAATATTCCATTGTATATATGTACCACATCTTCTTTATCCATTCATCTGTTGAAGGGCACCTTGGCTCTTTCCACGGTTTGGGGATTGTGACCATTGCTGTTATGCACTTTGGGGTACATATGGCCCTTCTTTTCACTACATCTGTATCTTTGGGGGTAAATACCCAATAGTGCAATTGCAAGGTTGTATGGTAGCTATATTTTTAATTTTTTTTTACCTTGCTTAAATTATTTTATTTTTTCAGTGTTCCAAGATTCATTATTTCTGTCCCACACCCAGTGCTCCATGCAATACGTGTCCAGGAATGAGGAATTTCTTCATGGCGAGTTGTATGAGTGCTTTTTTGTTAATGTACTGGTTAACAGTTCATAAAATGGATAATGTTGTATGATACCTACTATGCTCTATCATATACCTTTAGCAAACATTAATGAAACAAATGTGCATTATATAGTTGATTCTTAACAAAAGAAAATAAGTAGCTCATGTCCAGCCACCCTCCAGGACTAGCAGGGAACATACAGAATGCTTCAGAACAAACCATTCTCACATTGAAGATTAAACTCTCCACTCTTCTGGTTACTAGTTTCATTTTCTTCATTTATCTGCCCACCTCGCCTCCATATCCCCTTTGCTTTAATCTTAGAAAACCATTTTCCCTTTTACATCTCATTTAGTGAATTATAATGATGTTTAATTTATGTATAAAACTTTTATGTATTATTTGGTTAATATTAAACCTAGACTAAAAGATCACAAATTAAATTTTTAATACCCTAAAACACATGTTGAATTTTTAAAAAAGTAAATGAGCAATAAAGTTAATGGAATCTCACAGAGAAGAATTGTAATATCAATATTTTTACTGAGCACACACACCAGAAAGAAAGAATGGGGAAAGAACTCATTACAAACACATGAGTTCTGTCAAAAGGGGCCCTGTGGGAGCCTGATTCTTATTATAAGGTCCTGGTTGGAAGGGAATGAAGTGGGGTTATTGCTAGTTCAGTCAATGACTTGGTTTTTCCCTCATGAATTGGCTTCAGTAAGTGACTTTATTTCTTCACATTAGGCAGCTGGAAATACGTATTGATTCATTTCCTTTACATTTGAGGGTCAACTCTATCAAAGATGGAGCCATTTCTAGATATGCTCTATTTGCTGGATATGAACACATGCTTCAGTGTCTTTCTTTTGGTTTGAATGTTTCTAAGATTTTTAGGATCCAAATAAAGTTCAGTTCAGTGAGCTGGGAAACATATTTTGAATGAGTATATATGCATATTACTATCCTTTCTGCTAACTATACCCTTAAAACCTGAAGCTCTTTTATAAAAATCTTCTATTTTAGAGATAAAAAGCCATGGAGGATTTTTGGTCTAAGGATGTGTGTGATTGCAGAATACTTTTAAAAAGTTGAATACTAATTTAAGCAGCAGCAGTCATGTGGTTCTTTTCTAAGATGGTATTCTTCTTAAGATTTTAATTTTATTTTAAATGTTTGTCTCACTGTATAATTAGTTTTTATAATGTAATTATTTTTTGTTTTGCTCTTGTAGCTAATCTTAGTTTTTTTCTGATTTTGGCCTACTTGTTTCTTAGAAATTATTGAGTGGACTCATTTTGTAGATGAGGAAGTTGAAGCATAGAGAAATCAGGTGATTTTTCTTAAGTTTAATTAAAAATATGACTAAAAGAATACTTTCAGTTATAGTCCTTGAAATGCCCCCTTAATGCTAAACTCTAAGACTTAGATAATTTTGAAAAGCATATTGTTAAATTTGCCTTCTAGAATTGATAAAAGTGAGATATTTAGGATGATTTTTTTCTCTTTTTTAAAATACAAATACAAGATACGTGACAAATAGCTAATTAAGACTTAAAAGTCTTTTTGTTTCTTTGTATTCTTATATATATATTTTAAAGATTTTATTTCTTTATTTGAGAGAGAGTGAGTGAGAGAGCATGAGAAGGGAGAAAGTCAGAGGGAGAAGCAGACTCCGCGAGGAGCTGGGAGCCCAATGTGGAACTGGATCCCGGGACTCCAGGGTCGTGACCAGAGCCAAAGGCAGTTGTTCAACCAACTGAGCCACGCAGGCCCCCTATATTCTTATATTTGTGCTAAATTAAGATAAATGACAAAATATAAGCATGTATTCTTAAAATAAAAAAAATTAATTTAGAGTTCTTATGAGCAGTTTAAAGCAATTGATAGCCATCTTTTTTTCTTAACAGATTGAAGAAATATGGACACCAACACCAACCTGGTCTTCAGCACTCTTTTTGCCAGCTTTTTCACCTTTCAGCTTCTTTTCTACTTTATAAGTTTCTGGTTTTCAGCAAAAGTGTCTCCAGGTTTTAATAGTCTCAGCTTTGAGAAGAGGATTGAATGGAACTCAAGGTAAAGCATATGAAAATATAACCAATTTTAAAAAGTTAGTTTATAAAATAAAATTATTTAGTATATGTGCTGCCGAAGTGAGCACTAAAATAAAATTATTCAAAATGTTTCCCAAAACTCTTTCATTTAAGATATAACAAAATTTAAGGTCAGATTTTTTCTTTGACCTTAGGAATAAAAGGAAAGTAAGTAGGTGGATCTCAGACTAGAAAATTATAAAAATTCTTCTGTTGAAAGATGTTAGGAAAAATTGAACTCTCTGGGGAAGCGGGAAGGTTAAGGAGACGCCAGCTGACTGCAGAAGAGTCCTGTTTTGCATTCCTCCTGAAACGTTTATGATAGCAAACACGCGTCTCTGGAAGTAATCACCGAAGTTAGTGTCGGCGGGGGTGTGAGTAGCCTATATATAGTGTTGGCTGACTTAGGCGGACTGAGGGCAGTTAAATGCTGTACACCAGAGGGTGGTATCTGGTTCGCACATCTGTATCTCTCTTGTACTGAACTTTTCATTTTAATTCAGAGCCCATCGGAACCTATTTTTTTGTTAAAGTAAAAATTGCTTTTTAGATTTTTTTTAAAAGAAAAAAATGGAAAATGAGTAGTACCTTTAAAGGTATAGAAATCTGCGGGCGTTTTAATTAGTTTGACTTACAGATATTTTTTGTGTGTGCAACTCCTTAACCTTTCACAACATTTGACACACAAAGTGACTCTGGTGACCGCTTCACATGCTTGAGAGCGTTTTGTCTCCCTGTCACCATTTATTTGCAAACTGCAGTGAGTTGGAGCAGCTATGGGTATATTATTTTGTTGTTATGCATTTGAAGTTACTGCTAACTATAAAATGAATTCAGCAAGTCTCTAAAATTGCTATAATTATTTTTCACTGCATTTCCTTTTAGAATTAACTTCTGCCAAAGTCTTAAGTATTTATTTGAGAATGGTCACATCTGACTGGAAGTCCCCTATCTTTGAGCCAAGTTGGTTTGTAGGTATCAACTTTTATAACTCAGACTGTGAATAAGACTTCACTTCTTTCCTTTTGCACCTTACATTGATTTGTCTGGTTCATACATGCGATAGCTCTTTTTACCCAAAAAGTGAGAATTATTTCTCCATGTAGCTTTGAAAAATAAGTATGATTTTTTTGTTTTTTGGTCTGAAGAATAGTCCTAAGATGTTGTTCACAAATGGGATACAAAGGATACTAACCATTATTTTTAAAAGCCCTTCCTAACATGAAGATAGGTAGAAGAGGGAAGGAGAAGGAAGGGGCGAGGAGTGGGATGGGAGACAGATTTTTCTGAGAGTGAATTTTGAACTCTTTTTCATTTCCCTTTCACCATGGTCAGGGTAGGTAAGGGCATTTGAATCTTGGAGAACAGCAAGCCAAAGAAATAGGGATGGTACAGGAGATAGAGGCAAAGATGAAAATGAAATGAAATGAAATTGAAAAATACTTTGCATTATTCAGTCTTATCGCTGCCATTCTGCGGTGCATAGACTCACCATTTGGGAAACCGAGTTCCTATTTGAAAAAGGAGTCTGGGATTATAGAAGAGACGTTACCCTATTCAAATAGCGGTCTCTCTCAAATTTACTTCTGTTCCCACTCTAGCTTGGTTTACATGAGACTTAAGGTGTGAGGTGGAGTGTAAAGAAAGAAAAGATTGGCTGCTTTTTGAATAAAGTACATGTATATGTCTTGAAATCCTGCTTCCAGTCTTGAAACACCCAGATCAACACAACCTGCATAATTCTTACTAATAATCAGGACAGAGTCTCTGGACACTGAGTAGTCTATACCTTACAGTAGAAAAAGGACAGGAGGAAAAACAAGTCCCCAAAAAGTTGACACCTGAGAGATGACAGTTTAATGAAGTGTAAGTGATAAATTGCTGTACTTAATTGTTGCTTTTTCAGGAAAAAAAATATACTTACAGGTATTATTTATATCTTATAATTAAAAAACATTTTCTTTTATCCACTTGCTTTCCTGTGGTATAGAAAGCTCTACACTGTTGAAATACTCCTGATTTTAAAATCTGCTTCTCTAATTTTTAACTCTTGTCTGTTGAGCTATATAATTTCTAATGGTAATACCCCTACTACATATGAATGACTAAATCAGTAACTTTAAATTGCTGTTCTACAATGGTGATTATTTCTGTTATCTCTCTGTCTTTTTATGAGCACAAACATTTCTTTTTAACTTTCAAAAAAATTATTTTCTTCTGAATAGCATCTTGGGGTTTCATTTTAGACAGTAAGGAATCTACATCTTGCTTTGCCAAGAGTCTGATTTTAAAGAATAGACCGTGAAATGTTTACTAAACAGAAGTTTCTGAACATACAGACTTTTAATGCAGAAGAGTAGGTAAGCACAGGGTATTTGCTTTTCCTGATCCGAATAAGATTTAACTTTTCTCTCATGAATTATATGCCATTTCCATCTGCTAAAGGCTTGTAATTCTTCCTATTGATGATGTAACATTTCAACACAAAGGGAATTTGAGGGCTGAGTATCAGGAACAAAGGTTCTCATTTTTCCAAGGGGAAGCTTTTTGATGTAAGTTTATGAAACACTAAAACAAGTCAGTGAGAGGTTGAGCTTTCATAGACTTTTTGAATGGCAATAGAAAGCTGGTTGTATGATTATTCACATGGAATGTCTTATTTGACGTAAAGGAACTTAATCCTTAAACTGCTATGTTTGGAATGTAAGTACATTTGGCATGAAAATTCCAGACTTGTAAACCTGACAAATTGGGGTTAACAGTTCACACTTCAAAACGATGCTTTTGTATTGCAAAATATTCTTTGTCAGCACCTTTAAATTAGTGAGGATCTTGGAGCATTTAAATATGATTTAACATGGTATATCTATTTAGGCCCACATCATCTGTTAGATCCAGCATATTGATTTTTCACGTTACAGTAAGATTTTCCAATATCAAGCTTCATATTGTTTGATATCTGTCACTGTTAAAGGTTTGGGGTCATATTTTAGGCAGAAATTTATTACATCCTATTAATTTCTTTTTTTTTTTTTAAGATTTTATTTATTTATTTGACAGAGAGAGAGAGAGATCACAAGTTGGCAGAGAGGCAGGCAGAGAAAGAGGAGGAAGCAGGCTCCCTGCTAAGCAGAGAGCCCGATGTGGGACTCAATCCCAGGACCCTGAGATCATGACCTGAGCCGAAGGCAGAGGCTTTAAGCCACTGAGCCACCCAGGCGCCCACATCCTATTAATTTCTAAGAAAAATTTTGTTGGTCCTTTTATCCTTTATTCTAACGAAGAGAAAAAAAACTTCATTACTTGTAAACTTTTTCATTGTGTGAATAAATATATTGTATCCTGTGTATAGTCCTTTAAGTAGTGTATCATAGAGCTCTGGTATTGGTTGAATCCTTCAAATTATTAGCAAGATACATTCATAGAAACTGGTTTTTCATCCAAACCTTATTCCTTCTACAAAAGAAAATTCAGCCTGGCTCTCGTGAACATTTTGCTTTCACTTGAGTGTTTCTTTTAAAAATAAATTTTCTGTATGAATTCATGGTCCTCAATTTTTCTGTTTAGAAGTGGTTTCATAATAATGATAAAAAGAGACTAATAGGGGCGCCTGAGTGGCTCAGTTGGTTAAGCGACTGCCTTCGGCTCAGGTCATGATCCCGGAGACCGGGGATCAAGTCCCGCATCGGGCTCCCTGCTCGGCGGGAAGCCTGCTTCTCCCTCTGTCACTCCCCCTGCTTGTGTTCCCTCTCTGGCTGTGTTTCTCTCTATCAAATAAATAAAATCTTTTTTTTTTTTTTTTTTAAAAGAGAGACTAATAATAGCTGCTTTAGCTTTCTCATGGATCCATTACAGGAATCAAGTGCAGCAAGCATGTGAATGTGCATTCAACACTGAAATCTCCAGGGTAATACATTTTCATTTAACCATCCATTCACATTCTGATTCAAGGATATAGAATTGGTTAAGGTCAGTACATTTGGAAGCTACTCCTGATTGGAACAGGAAATTAGTGCTGCAGTGATGCTGTTTGGGATGGAGCTTGGAGCAGGGTGCTGGGTAGTGGCCTTGCCAGTTGCTATCTATCTGTACAAAATGCTGTCAACTGAATCACCAGATATGCTTCTGCTTATCCCTTTGAACTTACCCAGTGTGGAGCCCAACACAGGGCATGAACTTCCGACCCTGAGATCGAGACCTGCTCTGAGATCCAGTCGGATGCCCAACTGACTGAACCCCCCAGGTTCCTCTGCTTTGGAATTTTTTTTTAAGTTTTATTTATTGATTTGTTTATTTGAGAGAGAGAGCATGAGAGGGGGAGAAGATCAGAGGGAGAAGCAGACTCCCTGCAGAGCTGGGAGCCCGATGTGGCACTCCATCCTAGGACTCCAGGATCATGACCTGAGCCGAAGGCAGTGGTTTAACCAACTGAGCCACCCAGGTGCCCCTGCTTTGGAATTTTTTTTTTTTTTTTAAAGATTTTATTTATTTGACAGAGAGAAACACAGCCAGAGAGGGAACACAAGCAACAAGCAGGGGGAGTGAGAAAGGGAGAAGCAGGCTTCCCGCCGATGTGGGACTCGATCCCAGGTCTCCGGGATCATGACCTGAGCTGAAGGCAGTCGCTTAACCAACTGAGCCACCCAGGTGTCCCTGCTTTGGAATTTTTAACCATTAAGTGATTCCACAGTTTTTTAGCAGGAAATTGTAGATCTGGGCATTCTTCTTGCTATTAGTTCCAAAATAAAGTCATAGCCGTTGGATTTC
>PITA01018721.1:0-24756 GCA_004023965.1 Spilogale gracilis
TGTGTGTGTGTGTGTGTGTGTGTGTGTGTATGTGTACATCTTCTTTATCCATTCATCTATCAATGGACTTCTGGGCTCTTTCCATATTTTCACGATTAGGGACACTGCTGCTACAAGCATTGGGGTGCATATGGCCCTTCAAATCAATATTTTTGTATCCTTTGGATAAATACCTAGCAGTACAATTGCTGGGTAGTAAGGTAGTTCTATTTTTTAACTTTTTGAGGAAACTCCATACTGTTTTCCAGAGCAGCTGCACCATTGTGCATTCCTCCAGTAGTGTAAGAAAGTTCCCCTTTCTTCACATCCTCACTAATATATGTTGTTTCTTGTGTTGTTCATTTTAGCCATTCTGACAGGTGTGAGGTGATATCTCACTGTGTTTTTGATTTGCGTTTCCCTGATGCTGAATGATGTTCAAAGTTTTTTCCATGATAGTCATTTGTATGTGTTCTTTGGCGAAATGTCTGTTCATACCTTCTGCCCATTTCTTGAAGAGTTTTTGTTTTATGGGTATTGAATTTGATAATTTCTTTATAGATTTCAGATACTAGCCCTTTATCTGAGATGTCATTTGTGAATATCTTCTCTCATTCTGTCCATTGTCTTTGGGTTTTGTTGATTGTTTCCTTTACTGGGCAAAAGCTTTTTATCTTAATCGAGTCCCAATAGTTCACTTTTGCTTTTGTTTCCTTTGTCTTTGGAGACCTTCCTAGCAAGAAGTTGCTGTGGCAAAGATCAAAGAAGTTGCTGCCTGTGTTCTCCTCTAGGTTTCTGATGGATTCCTGTCTCACATTTAGGTTTTTCCTCCATTTTGAGTTTGTTTTTGTGTATGGTGTGAGAAAGTGGTCCAGTTTCATTCTTCTGCATGTGGCTGTCCAATAGTCCCAGCACCATTTGTTGAAAAACTCTCTTTTTTCCATTGGATATTCTTTCCTATTTTATCAAACATTAATTGACCATGGAGTTGAGGATCCATTTCTGGGTTCTCTGTTCTGTTTCACAGATATATATGTTTGTTCTTATGGAAGTACCATACTGTCTTGATGGTTAAAGCTTTGTAATAGAGCTAGAAGTCTAGAATTGTGATGCCACCAGGGTCATAGGGTAGCTCTATCTTTAATTTTTTAAGGAATGTCCCCCTCATTTTTTAAGTGTTCTATAGTATTCAGAGTACATATCTTTTATCTCTTTGGTTAGGTTAATTCCTCGGTATGTAATGAGTTTTTGTGCAGTTGGAAATGGAATCAATTCCTTGATTTCTCTGTCTGCTGCCTCATTGTTAGTATATACACATGCAACAGACTTCTGTGGGTTGATTTTATATCTTGCAAGTTTCCTGAATTCCTGTATCAGTTCTAGCAATTTTGGGGTAGTCTTTAGGGTTCTCTAGATAGACTGTCATGTCATCTGTGAAGAGTGAAAGTTTGACTCCTTCTTTGCCAGTTTGGATGCCTTCTATTTCTTTTTATTGTCTGACTGGTTAGGCTAAGACTTCTGTACTATGTTGAATAAAAGTGGTGAGAGTGGACATCCCTGTCATATTCCTGACCCTAGGGGAAAAGCTCTCAATTTTTCCCCATTGAGGATGATATATGCTGTGGGTCTTTAGTATATGCCTTTTTGATGTTGAGGTATGTTTCCTCCATCCCTACATTTTGGAGAGTTTTTATCAAGAGAGGATGCTGTGTTTTGTTAAATGATTTTTCTGCATCTATTGAAAGGATCATAAGGGGTTCTTGTCCTTTCTTTTATTAATATGTCATATCACAGTGATTGATTTATGGATATTGAACCATCCCTGAAACCCAGGAATAAATTCGACTGGGTTGCAGTAAATAATCCTTTTAATGTATTGTTGGATCCTATTAACTAGTGTCTTGGTGAGAATTTTTGCATCATGCTCATCAGGGCTATTGCTCTGTAATTCTCCTTTTTGGTGGGGTCTTTGGTTTGGGGATAATGCTGACCTCATAGAATGAATTTGGAGGTTTTATTTCCGTTTCCATTTTTTGGAAAAATTTCAGATGAATAGGTATTAATTCTTCTATGTTTGATAGAATTCTCTTGGGAGACCATCCAGTCCTGGACTCTTGTTTCTTGGGTGATTTTTGATTACTGATTCAATTTCTTTCATGGTTATGGATTTGTTCAGGTTTTCTATTTCTTCCAGTTTCAGTTTTGGTATTTTATATGTTTCTAGGGGTGCATCCATATTTTCCAGATTGCTTAATTTGTTGGCATATAATTGTTTATAATATTCTCTAATGATTTTTTGTATTTCTTATAATATTCTCTTATATTTGTTTGTATTTCTTCAGTATTGGTTGTGATCTCTCCTCTTTCATTCATGATTTCATTTATTTGGGTCTGGCTAGGGGCTTATCAGTATTATTAATTCTTTCAAAGAACCAGATCCTAGTTTCATTGATCTGTTCTACTTTTTTTTAAATATCTATATCTTTGATTTCTGCTCTAGCCTTTAGTATTTTTCTTTTCCTGCTGGATTTAGGCTTTATTTGTTGTTCTTTTTCCAGCTCCTTTAGGTGTAAGGTCAACTTGTGTATTTGAGACTTTTCGTGTTTCTTGAGAAAGGCCTGTATTGCTATGTACTTTTTTTTTAGAACCACCTTTGCTGCATCCCAAAGGTTCTGAACTGTCATGTTTTCATTTTTGTTTGCTTCCATATATTTTTTAATTGTTCTTTAATTTCCTGGTAGACCCATTCAGTCTTTAGTAGGATGTTCATTAACATCCATGCATTTGTGGTCCTTCGAAATTTCTTCCTGGTTGACTTCAAGTTTCATAGCATTGTCATCTGAAAATATGGGCAGGGTATGAACTCAGTTTTTTTGTACCAGTTGAAGCTTGATTTGTGACCCAGTATTTCATCTGTTCTGGGGAATGTTCCATGTATATTTGAGAAAAGTTTGTGTCCTCCTGCTTTAGGATGAAATGCTCTGAATATATATGTGGAGTCTACCTTGTTCAGTGTGTCATTCAAAGCTCTTGTTTCCTTGCTGATCTTCTGCTTAGATGATCTCTCCATTGCTGTGAGTGGGGTGTTAATGTCCCCTACTATTATTGTATTATTATCAATGTGTTCATTTAATTTTGTTATTAATTGTTTTATATACTTGTCTGCTCACAAGTTGGGTGCATAAGTATTTGCACTTGTTAAATCTTGTTGGATAGACCTTTTATTATGATATAGAAATCATCTCTTACTACAGTGTTTTTTAAAAATCAGTTTGTGTAATATAAGGATGGCTACTTCAGCTTTCTTTTGATGTCCATTAGAATGAAAAATGGTTCTCCGCACCCTCACTCTCAATCTGGAAGTGACTTTGGGTCTAAAATGAGTTTCTTATTGATGGGTCTTCTTTATTTTATCTATTCTGATACCCTGTTTCTTTTGATTGGAGCACTGGGGCCATTTACGTTCAGAATAATCATTGAAAGATATGAATTTAGTTCCATTGTATTACCTGTAAAGTCACTCTCCCTGTAGGATGTCTCTGTTCCTTTCTGGTCTCTGTTACTTCTGGGCTCTTTCTCTGCTCAAAGGATCCCCTTTAATATTTCTTGCAGCACTTATTTGGTGTTCACAAATTCCTTTAGTTTTGGGGGTGCCTGGGTGGCTCAGTTGGTTAAGAGTCTATCTTTGGCTGTGGTCACAGTCCTGTGGTGCTGTGATCAAGCACTGAGTCAACCTCCATGCTCAGCAGGGAGTCTGCTTTTCCTTCTCTCTCTGCCCCTCCCCACACTCGTGCACTCTTTCTCTGTCTGTCTCTCTCTCTCCAGTAAATAAATAAAATCTTTAAAAAATATAAATTCCTTTAGTTTTTCTTTTTCCTGGAAACTGTTTATATCCCCTTCTATTCTGAATTACATTCTTCCTGGATAAAGTATTTTTGGCTGCATACTTTTCCTATTTAACACATTGAGTATGTCGTGCCAGTCCTTTCTGGCCTGCCAGGTCTCTGTGGACAGGTCGACTGCCAGCCTTATGTGTCTACCCTTGTATGTTAAGGACTTCTTTCCCCCAAGCTGCTTTCAGAATTTTCTCTTTGTAGTTTATAAGTTTCACTATAATATATTGAGGTGTTGACCTATTTTTTTTATTTTGAGGGGGTTCTCTGTGCCACCTGGACTTTATTGACTATTTCCTTCCACAGATTAGGTAAGTTCTCAGCTGTAATTTGTTCCAATAAACCTTCTGCCCCTTTCTCCCACTCCTCATCTTCTAACACTCCTATAATACGGATATTATTTCACTTTGTTGATTCACTGAATTCCCTTAGTCTACCTTCATGATTTTAATAGTATTCTTTCCCTCTTCTTTGCAACTTCCTTATTTTCCATCATTTTATCTTCTACATCACTGATTCCCTCTTCTTTTTTTTCATTCTCATCTGTATGGCCTCCACTTTGGACTGTATCTCAGTGATAGCACTTTTAATTTCAGCATGACTAGATTTTAGTTCTTTTATCTCTATAGTAAGGGATCCTTTAGTATCTTCTACACTTTTTTCAAGTCAATCTAGTATCTTTAAAATCATTTTTAATTCTAGTCAGACATCTTACTAATATCAGTATTGATCCCTGGCAGTGAGTACTACTCCTGTTCCTTCTTCTGATGTGAATTTTTCCATCTTGTCATTTTGTCCAGGAAAGAAAAGAAGGGAAGGGAAAGCAACAAAAACTTAAAATTAGATCCTGGATGTGTTTTGGTCCACTTGTCAAAGGAAACTAGATCCCAAATTCAGAAAGAAAGAAAGAAAGAAAAAAAAGTATATATATACATATATATATATATATATATATATGTATATATATATAATACAGTGAAAGGAAACTAAAAATAATATATAAGCTATATATAAAAATTTAAATTATAAAAGATTAAAAAAAGAATTAAAGAAATAAATAACTGAAAAAATAATACTAAAAGACTAAAGAATGAAAATACAAAGAATGCTATATACTGTTTTCCCCAAGAGGTGAAGCTTTCCAGCCCTATATAAACAGTAATTTTGGTGAGAGTGAGTTATTTCCTCTCGCCTTCTGGAGAAGAGTCTGTTGCACTGATTCTCAGGTGGACTTACCCTAGTGGAAAACCACTTCGCGTCCTCAGAGAAACAGGGTTTGGTGTAAGCAGCTCCAGATTCCATTTGGTGGTGCTGTTTTGCTCCCTGAAGGCTATCAGCGCTCATGGGTGGATTGAATGTGATTGTGCCCTATCTTCTATCTCTGAAGCTGAAAATTCTCGCCCTCCACTCTTCAGTGAGCCCTCACAGAAGAGCAGTCATTCACTCTTATTTCCCTGGTTTCCATCAGAACTATGTTCATCTGGCCTTTAAGCAAATGTTTTTATCTCAGTCATGTGACTGAGTTTCAAAACTCCAAATTTATGGCCTCTTGAATTTAGGACCACTGCTGTTCCTCCGGGGGGCGGGGGGGGGTCTGTCTCACCACACTTCTGCATTTTGCTGGACCCTTCCCAGGAAAGGGGTCACATGACTGTCTAGCGGTTTGTAGTTTATGGCAACACAGAGCACAAAGGTGGCACCTGCACTCCCTAATCACAAACAGCTTCCCCGCTTCTATGCCTGGGAACTCTGCCACAGTCAGGCATCACCCATTCTTCTTGTGAACCCAGGGATCCTCCAATCATGCTGTCACACCTGGGATTTTGCCCCAGTTCTGCACCTGAGCAGCTTTAAGCCAGTCACATCCCCCTCTGTAGCAGACTTCTAAAAGTTGTGATTTTACATCCACTGCTTTTTTGTGTTCAATTAGCCAATATATAATACCTCATTAGTTTTTGATACAGTGTTCAATGATTCATTAGTTGTGTATAAAACCCAGTGTTCATCCATACGTGTATCCTCCTTAATACCTACCACCCAGTTACCCCATTCCCCTACCCCCCTCCCTTCTGTAACCCTCAGTTTGGTTCTCAGAGTCCAGAGTCTCCTCGTAGTTCATCTCCCTCTCTGATTTTTTTCCCATTCAGTTTTCCCTCCCTTCCACCAAGGTCCTCCATGCTATTTCTTATGTTCCACATATGAGTAAAACCATATGATAATTGACTCTCTCTGCTTAACTTATTTCACTTAGTATAACCTCCTCCAGTTCCATCCCTGTCAATGCAAATGGTGGGTATTCATCATTTCTGATGGGTGAGTAATATAGAATATTATGTCATCTGCAAATACTTAAAGTTTTACTTCATCCTTACCAGTGTGGATATCTTCTATTTCTTTTTGCTGTCTTATTGCTATGGCTAGGACTTCCAGTACTGTGTTGAATAAAAGTGGAGGTCCTTGTCTTTTCCTGGTCTTAGGAGAAAGTTTTCATTTTTCCCCCATTGTAATATTAACTATGAGTTTTTCATAGATGGCCTTAATTATGTTGAGGTATATTCCCTGTAAACCTACTTTATTGACAATTTTAGTCATGAGGGGATGTTGTTCTCTGTCAAATGCTTTTTCTGCATTGAAATGATCATATGTTTTATCTTTTCTCATATTGATGGGATGTATCATATTGATTGATTTGCAAATATTAAAACACTTGTATTCTGGGAATAAATCCTACTTGATCATGGTGAGTGATTTTACTAAGATACTATTCTATTTAATTTTGTTACATTTTGTTGAGAATTTTTGCATATCTCTTTGTCAGAGACGGTGGCCTGTAGTTATCCTTTTTGTAGTATTTTTATCTGATTTTGTTATCAAGGTAATGCAGGCCTCATAAAATGAATTTGTAAGTTTTCCTTCCTCTTCTTTTGTGGGAATAATTTGAGAAGAATAGGTAATAACCCTTTAAATGTTTGGCAAAATTCACCTATGAAAACATCTGGTCCTAAACTTTTATTTGTTGGGAGTTTTTTGATTACTGATTGAGTTTCATTGCTGCTAAATGGTCTGTTCAAATTTTCACTCTTCCTGATTCAATTTTTGGAGGTTTGTATTTGTAGAAATTTATCAATTTCTTCTAGGTTATCCAGTTTGATGGCATATAATTTTTCATGATATTCTTTTATAATCCATTATATTTCTGTGGTGTCAGTTGTTATTTTTCCTTTCTCATACATGATTTTGTTTTTTGTTTTTTCTTTTTTTTGACTTCTCTCTCTCTCTCTGGATGAATTTGGCTAAAGTTTTATCAATTTTGTGGGTCTCTTAAAAAAACAGCATCTACTTTCATTGATCTGTTCTATTTTTTTAGTACCTCCTTCATTTAATTCCCCAATCTTCCTTCCTCTTGCTTATGGTCTTTCCTTCCCACTCAAAGATTCACCTTTAACAATTCTTGCAGGACTGGTTTAGTGTTCATGAATTCTTTTTACTTTTATTTGTCTGGGAAACACTTTCTTTCTTTCTCTTCTGAATGATAGCCTTGCTGGGTAGAGTATTCTTGGCTGCAGATTCTTCCCATTCAGTACTTGGAATATATCATGCTACTCCCATCTGGCTTGCAAGTTTCTGGTGAAAAGTCCGCTGATTGCCTTATAGGAGTTTCCCTTTTATGTAACTGTCTTCTCTTACTGATTTTAAAATTCTCTTTATCACTACTTTTTGCTATCTTAGTTACTATGTTTCTTGGTGTGGACCTCCTTGGGTTGATTTTATTCTGGGATCTATCTCTGCCTCCTATATCTGAATTTCTGTTTTTTTCTGCAGATTCAAGAAATTTTAAGCTATTATTACCTCAGATTTTCTGCCTCTTTTCTCTTCTTCTTACACTTCATAGCACCACTGAATTCCCTAAGTCTATTCTTATTTTACACATTCTTTCATCTCACCTACTCAACTTGATTACTTTGTGTTACTCGGTCCTCCAGTTTGCTGATTCATTCGTCTGCCTCATCTAGTCTACCATTTATTCCATCTAATGTATTTTTAATTTCACATTCTTCATCTCTTATTGGTTCGTTTATGTGTTTTTTATATATTTCTTAAGGGTCTCACTGATGTCTTCTACTCTTCTCAAGTCCAGTGAGTACCTTTATAATCATGTCTTTAAACTCTTTATCAAGCATATGGCTTATCTGTGTTTCACTTTGGTCTCTTACTGTAATTTTACTATGTTACTTCATTTGGGACATATTCCTCTGTATCTTCATTTTGTCTTACTCTCTGTGTCTGTTTCTGTGTGTTAATAAAGACAGCTATGTCTCCTGTACATGAAAGTAATGGACTTATGAAGAAAAGATCCTGTAGTGCCCTACTGTACAGTATCCCCTGTTCAGAACCTGGCACTTCAGGGACATCTCCAATGTGCAATTTATGCACCCTGCTATTGTGGCTGAGCCATTTTCTCCCTCAGCCCAGTCATCCCCAAGGGTTCTCTTTGCCTGTTGTCTGCAGTGTTTTCTCCCTGTGGTGTTAGTTGGGCAGTCTGGGGACACCTTGGGTTTAGTTAAGTCAGACCAGGCATTTGCCAGAGATGCAGTAGCAAGTAACTGCAGGGTGCTGCCCTCATGTTGCCCCCTGCGAAGCTTTCATTAGTAGGCAAAGTCTGAAGTCAGACCAGTTGTCTGCCTCCAGCCCTCTGCTGGGGTCTCAGTCTGAGTGGCTTATGTGATTATCTTTCCCTCTCTCCAAGGCGGGAGTCACTTTGGTGTGGTGCTGGCCATTATAGGGACTGCTTGCCTACTCCCAGGCCTGTGACACCACTGTGTATGGGCTGTGGCTGAGACCATATTGGAGAGTGTGCATCCACTGAAGCATAGTGTGGAGGGTTGGTTGGTGGTGCAATGGTGCTAGCAAGCTTTGTGTGCCCCTGGTCTTCTGTGACAGACTGAGATGGGCTCTGTGGAGCAGTGTATTGGTAGAAGCACTATATGGCTAGCAATTTACAGTCCAACTCTAGAACAGATGCCTTTTCCTTTTTCTCTGGAGTTATTTCCCTGTTAGTTCTCTCCCTCCAGGACTTGCTCTAAGATTAGTAAATAACTCCCTCTCATATGCCCCAGGCACCTTTTCTCCTGTGCTGTATCTCCACAGGCTGTTTATTGTGCTTTCTTTTTAAGGGTAGGGGCTCAGTTTCTTCCTGCCCACCAGCTCTCCCAAAGCTGAGCCTGCTGATTTTTTTTTAAATGTCAGGTTCTAAGTCCTGCTGGTTATAAGAGGTCACGAAATTCGGCCCCTCTGGTTTTTAAATGCAAATTTTATAGGAGTTTGTATTCCCTGTGCAGACTTCCTAATGTAGGGTTTGTTTCTCCTCTCCTTTCATAGTCACACTGTCCTTCTGTCCTGCAGACAGTCCCAGGAGTTCCTTTAGTTCCTGACCATGTCTCTGCCCTTCCTACCCTTTTTGACATGGCCTTTTTCTTTGCATTTAGTTGTGGAGTTTATTCCGCCAGTGTTCAAGTTATTTTCCAGGTTATTTACACTTATATGAGTGTTATCTAGTTGTATCTGTGTGATACGCAGACCCTAGGGTCCTCCTACTCTGCCATTTCCCCTTATCAACTATTTTTATGCTATCTACAAACAACTTAATTTAGAACCAAAAGTAAGTGGGCCTAAAGTGAAAGGATGGAAAAAGTTATTCTAAGCAGATAATAATCAAAAGAGATCAAGGGTCGGTATACTAATATTATATGAAAAGAGACTTTAAGCCAAAAAGTGTTACAAGATACAAAGAAGAAAAAGACCATATTAGTGATGTCAGAAAACTGCAGAGAAAAAAAAGACAGTTTTTGTCCCCCCACAAACCAGATGGCTTCACTAGTGAATTCTACCAAACATTTGAATAATTAACATCAGTTGTTCCCCAATTCTTCCAAAATATTGGAGAAAACACTACATTTCAAAACTCATTTTACAAGGATGGCATTAATCATGATACCAAAGCCAGACAAGGCCTTACAAGAAAAGAAAATTACAAGCCAATATTCTTGGTGAACAAAGATGCAAAATCCTTAACAAAATACTAGCAAACAAAATTCAACAGCTTTTTAAAAAGATCATTCATCATGGCTAAGTGGAATTTATAGTCAGGATACAAGGATGATTTGACATATGTAAATCAATAACTATCATATACCATATTTACAAAATGAAGGATAAAAATCATATGATTATCTCAATAGATGTAGAAAAACATTGACAAATTTCAACATCATTTCATGGTTGAAAAAAAAAACTCTCGACAAATTAGGTATGAAACAAATGTACCACAACATTATAAGATCATATATGACAAACCCACAGCTAATGTCTTACTCAATCATGAAAATCTGAAAGCTTTTCCTCTAAGATCAGGAACAAGGACAGGAATGCCCACTCTCACCACTTCTATTCAACATAGTACTGGAAGTGCTAGCTAGAGCACTTAGGAAAGGGAAAGAAATAAAAGACATACAAATCAGAAAGGAAGAAGTTTTCTGTTTGTAGATTACATGATCTTATGTATGGAAACCCTAAAAAGCCCACCAAAAAAAAAACTTTTAGAACGAATAAATAAATTCAGTAATGTTACAGGGTAAAAAAATAAAAAAGCATAAATCATTTGCATTTCTATATCATAAAAACAAACTATCAAAAAAAGAAGTTTAAAAAGCAATTGCATTATACTGGCATCAAAAAGAATAAAATACTTAGAAATAAATTTAACCAAAGAGTTGCAGGAACTGTACAAGAAAAACTATAAAACAATGATGAAAGAAATTGAAGAAGACACAAATAAATGGAAAGATTTCTTATGTTCATGAATTGGAAGAATTAATATTGTTAAATGTCTATACACCCAGTTATCTACAGATTTGGTGTAATTTCAAGATTCCAATGGCATATTTTTTACAGAAATGTAAAAAACAATCCTAAAATTCACTTGTAACCACAAGAGATCCTAAATAATTAAAGCAATTTTGAGCAAGAAAAGCAAAGCTGGAGGCATTACACTTTCTGATTTTAAATTATATTATAAATTTACAGCAATCAAAACAGTACTGTACTGGCATAAAATGAGACACATAAAAAACTAAAACAGATTCAAGAGCTCAAAGTAAACCCATGCATATGCAGTCAGTTAATCCTTAACAAAGTTGCCAAGGATACACAATGTGAAAATGATAATCTCTTTAATAAATGTGCTGGGGAAATTAGATCTTCACATGCAAAGGAAAGAAATTGGATCTTTATTTCAAAAAACTGATTTTAAATGAATTAATGACTTAAACAAAGTACCTGAAACCATAATAATCCTAAAAAAAAGAAAAACAGAAGAAAACTCTTTGACATTGGTCTTGGCATAATATTTTGGATTTGACACCAAAGCCACCCATAACAAAGGCAAAAATAAGCAAGCGAGACTACATCAAACTAAAAAAGTTTCTGCATAGTAAACAATCAAAACAATTATAAGGCAATCTATGGAATGGGAGGAAATATTTGCAAATTACCTGATAAGCAGTTATTATATAAAATATGTATGGTATCTTGTTTAACTCAATAGCAATAATAATAATAATAATAATAATAATAACAATAACCTTATTAGGAATCATCAAAAGACTTGTATAGATGTTTTTCAAAGGAACATAAAAACGGCACACAAGTATTTGAAAAGGTGCTCAACCTCACTAGTTGTCAGAAAAATGTGACTCAAAACCACAATGAGATATTACCTCACAACTGTCAGGATGGTTGTTACCAAAAGATCAAGGCATAAACAAGTGTTGGTGAGGATGTGGAGGAGAGGGAATCCTTGTTCACTCTTGGTGGGAATGTAAATTGCTACCATCATTATGGGAAACAGTATTGAGATTCCTCAGAAATTAGCAATAGAACTACCACATGATCAAGCAATCCCACTTCTGGTGTATAGCCAAAGGAAATGAAAACAGGTTACTGAATAGACATATTCACTCCACTATTTATAATCATAAAGATATAGAAACAACCTATGTGTTCAATGATGGATGAGTAGATAGAGAAAATGTAGAATATATGTATAATTGAATATTATTCAATCTTTCAAAAGAAAGAAATCCTGCCATTTGCAACAACATCAATGTACCTAGAGGACATTATGCTAAGTGAAATAAGCCAGACATAGACAAGTACTGCATGATCTCTCTTATATGTGGAATCTTCAAAAAAAAGATGGCAGACTCATAGTAATAGAGCAGAATGGTGGTTATCAGGAACTGGGAAGTGGGGGTTAGGGGAAATGTTGGCAAAAATGTACAAAATTTCCACTATAAAATGAATAAATTGTGGAGATCTTAAGTACAGCATGGTGTCTAAAATTAATAATAATTTATTAATAATGTATTATATAATAAAAATACTAAGAGAATAATCTCAAGTGTTGTACCACAACAAAAGTAATAACTACATGAGATGGCAGATATGTTCATTAGCTTGATGTGGTAAGCATTTCATAATTTATATGTGTATCAAAAGATCACATTACATATCTTAAATATATCCAATTTTTATCTGCCAGTCATACCTCAATAAAGCTGGAAAAAATAAAATGAATAAAATAAAATATTTCACCCATGAAAAAAGCAAGATGGTTGTTACATATTGATAAGATAGTCAATTCATCAAGAACATGCTGCAATTATAAACATAGAGTCTCTCAAAAAATTGGAAGTAAAAACTGACAGCGCTGAAGAAAAAAATACACAGTCCTACATAATTGGAGATTTCAATAACCCATTTTCAATGATGGATAGAACACCTACACTGAAGATCAATACAGAAATGAAGGATTTCATAATGCTGTAAACCAACTAGAGGTAATACACATGTGTAGAACCCTCCACCCAAAAATAGAAGCATACAGGTTCTTCTCATGAGCGCACAAGACATTCTGTAGTATAGACCATATGTTATGATGCAAAACTAGTCTCAATAAATTTAAAAGATTGTAATCATACAAAGAATCTTCTCTGACTTCAGTGGAATGAAACTAGAAATCAATAACTGAAGGAAAACTAAATTCACAATTTTGTGAAACTAAACAACATTCTTAAACAACTAATGAATTAAATAAAAAAATCACAAGAGAAATTTAAAAAGTACTTTTGAGATAAAATAAAACAGAACATACCAAAAATTTTAGGATGCAATACAGCAGTATTTGGAAGAAAATTTATAGCTATAAATACTTACATTATAAAAGGAATAATATGTCAATTCAATATTCTCTACACCTTAAAGAATCAGAAAATGAAGAGCACTCTAACCCCAAACTTAGCAGCAGTAAATAGGGAGGATTGGAGCAGAAATAAAACCAAATAAGGAATAGAAAACAGTAAAAATAATCAGTAAGACCAGAACTGGGACTTTGAAAAGGTCAACAAAATTAAGAAACTTAGCTAGACTGAACAAAGAGAAAGAGGACACAAATTACTGATATCAGAAATGAAAGTGGGACATTCCTACAGACCTTATAGAAACAGAAAGAATTATAATAGTATGAAGGATTGTATGCCAACACATTAGAAACCTACATGAAATGGGAAAATTCCTAGAAATACACAAACTACCAAAACTGACTCAAGAAGAAATTTAAATTTTTTTGAACATACCCCAAATAAGCAAAAAGATTTATTAATTAAAAACCAATCAACAGGGCTCCTGGGCGACTGCCTTCGGCTCAGGTCATGATCCCGGAGACCTGGGATCGAGTCCCACATCGTTCACTCTGCTCGGCGGGAAATCTGCTTCTCCCTCTTTCACTCCCACTGCTTGTGTTCCCTCTCTGGCTATGTTTCTCTCTGTCAAATAAATAAAATCTTAAAAAAAAACAATCAACAAAGAAAAGCTCAGGACCAGCTGGTTTCACAGGTATATTCAGTCAGAAGAATAGTTAACATGAGTCCTTTTCATAATCTTTTGAGAGAGAGAGAGAGAAAGAAAAGGAGAGAGAAGTGAGGAACACATTCTCTAACCAGTGTAAGTAGGCAAAAAAAAAAAGCATCCAAACTGGATAGAAAAAAGTACAATTATCTCTGTTCACAGATAGTATGATATTATATGTAGAAAACCCTTCCAAAAACTCCTTCCAAAAAATCTGTTAGAAGTAATAAATTAATTCAGCAAAATTGCAGAATACAAAGTCAACACACAGCAATCAGTTGCATTTCTATATACTAACAATGAATAATCAGAAAGATTAAGAAAACAGTTGCATTTACAGTATTGTGGAAAAAAATAAAATAGTTAAGAATAAACTTCATCAAGGAGGTGAAAATCTCAGTACACTGAAAACTAAAATCTTTTGCTAAAAGCAATTAGATACATGTTCATGGATTGGAAAAATTAATGTTGTTAAGAATGTCGTCACTACCCAAAGTTGTTGAAGTCTCTATCCAAATCCCAATATTTTTGCATAAAAAGAAAACTCCATCTTAAAATTCATATGAAATCTTAAGGGACCCCAAATAGCTAAAATAATCTTGAAAAGGAACAGACACGGGTCTCATTTATTCATTTCCAAACTTCCTACAGACCTACAATAACCAAAACAGTTTGCTACAAACGCAAAGACTAATGGAACAGAAGAAAGAGCCTACTAATAAATCCTCACCTATGGTCAGGTGATTTTTGAAGAGTATCAAGATCATTCAATGGGGAAAAGATGGTGTTTTCAACAAATGGTACTGGGAAAATTGGACACACACATACAAAATAATGAAACTGGACCCTTATACCATATACAAAGATTAGCTCAAATGGAAAGCTATATAACCTTTAGAAAAAAAATATAGAGGGCGGTGCTTGGGTGGCTCCACTGGTTAAACAGCTGCCTTTGGCTCTGGTCATGATCACACTGTGAGGTCCTGGGATTGAGCCCTGCACTGGGATCCCTGTTCAGTGGGGAGTCTGCTTCTCCCTCTCCTTCTGTTCCTCCACCCCCCAATTCATGCTCTCCTGCACATGTGCTCTCTCTGTCACTCAAATAAATAAGTAATCTTTAGGAAAAACATAGGCAATAACTTTCATGACACTGGGTCTGGCAATGATTTCTTGGAATAACATCAAAAGCAGAGGAAACAAAAGTAAAAGTAAACTGGGCTACATTAAAATTTAAACCTCTGGGCATTAAACCACAATTAACAAAGTAAAAAGGCAACCTATGGAATGGGAGAAAATGTTGATAAATTATATGCTCAATGAATGTCAAGTATCCAGAATATATAAAGATTCTTACAACTCAACAACAAAAAGACAAAAAAAAAAACCAACTAATAAATGGGCAAATGATTTGACTAGACATTTCTCTAAGGAATATATGTGAATGGCCAGCAAGCACATGAGAAGATGATTGGCATCATTAGTCAATAGAGAAATGTAAATCAAGACTACATTGAGATAACACTTCACACCCACTAAGAAGTCCAAACTATAAATACATACATATATACATACATACAGAAAAGAGAGAGAGGGAAGGAAGGAAGGAAGGAAGGAAGGAAGGAAGGAAGGAAGGAAGGAAGGAAGGAAATATTAAAGTGGATGTGGGAAATTCTGAATCCTCATATATTGCTACTGGGAATGTAAAATGGTACAGCTGGTGTGGAATATAGTTTTTCAGTTTCTCATAAAGTTAAACATAAAATTATCTGTGACACAGAATTCTATTCCTAGGTATATACTTGAATTAAAAACAAGTGTTAAAAAGTTATATACAGTTGTTCATAGAGCACTAGTCACTATAGCCAAAAGATGGAAATGGAATATCAATCAACAGATGAATGGATAAACCATGGATGGTATGTCCATAAATGGAATATTATCCAAGTATATCAAGGAGTGCATTACTGATACATGCAGCAGCATGGGTGAACCTTGAAAATTTCCTGCTAATTGAAAGACACCAAAGACTACTGGGGGTGGAGGGGGAGGGATAGGGTGGCTGGGTTATGGACATTGGGGACCGTATGTGCTACGGTGAGTGCTGTGAATTATGTAAGACTGAAGATTCACAGACCTGTACCCCTGAAGCAAATAATACATTATATGTTAATTAAAAAAAGAAAGACACCAGACACCAAAGAACATATATTGTTTGATACCATTTGTATGCAATATCCAGAAAGGAAGGAAATTTAGTGAGACAAAAAGTAGATTAATGGTTGCCAGGATCTGAGGAAGGGGAAAATAAGGAATTGTTGCTGAAAAAAATGTGAGGTTTCCTTTTGAGGTGATGAAAATATTCTGGAAGTAGATAGTGGTGATGGCTTCCCAACACTGTGAATGTACTGAATGGCATTGTGTATACTATGAAATGTGCATTTTAGAATTAAATTTTATGTTATGTGAATTTTAGCTCAATAGAAACACTTGTCCCCTCCACCCTATTTAGAAGCTTATAGACCAATAGAAAGTCGTAATGGTTGGGAATTTTGTAGGCCTAAACTGGGTGGAATGATGGTAAGATTTGGATTAGACAGATGTCTAACACTTAAGACCACATTTTCATCATTTTTAATTGGTAAAAAGAAAAGGTGAGTCTTTGGGGCTAATTTGATAGCCACAATATTCATTTAAATACATCCCAATCTATCACCAATTGCCCCATAAAGTGTATTTACTGGTTCATTGCATTCTAATCCTCAAAAAGCTTTGGTTAGTGCCAGAAATAGGGCATCCAAACATGACATCTTATTCCAATCCAAAACTTACTTGTTAAATAACCACAGGCTTTTCATCACATACTAGCAGTGACAACTCTGCCTCTGCCTTTCAAACAGGTGCAGTATGCCACACAAAAGTTATGTTTCCCAGGACAGCCCACAAATTAAAAAGGCTTTCCCAAGTGCTACTTTTAATTATCAAAACTAAAAAGAATTGTTTAAAACTTTATACTAAAAACTAGAATAGCTAAAATTTAAAATGATTATCAAATATTTTTAAATTATTGAAGAAATTGGACTTGTGAAATAAACTTTTAGTTACTTATTAACCAGTACTTTCACACCAACCACATGCAGTAGGTATTATTTCCTCTATTTTACAGATGAAGAAACTTTGGGTTGAGAGTGTCTGATACTCCAAAGTTATTTTTTATCTATTAAGTGGAAGAGATGAGGTTTAAACCCCCCAAAATGGTCACAGATCCTTCTCTTTTTTTTAAGATTTTATTTATTTGACAGAGAGATTCACAGCTAGAGAAGGAACACAAGCAAGGGGAATAAGAGAGGGAGAAGCTGGCTTTCTGCCGAGCAGGGAGCTCCATGCGGCGCTTGATTCCAGGACCCTGGGATCATGACCTGAGCCAAAGGCAGACGCTTAATGACTGAGCCACCCAGGCGCCCCACAGATCTTTCTTTTTTCACCTTTGCCTACCTTTTGGCCCAGCCAGAAGAAAGCTTTCAAGTCTGTGTTACTTAGTAAAATTGTTGACATATCTTTTGCAAGATTAGAGGTGTGATGCCAACATTGGTAATAAGCTTCTTATCAGACTAAAAATTTCTAAAATAGTAAGAATACCCAAGTTTCTACTCGTTTGCAAGATTAGACTATAGTGTCACAAGCAGTCTCACCCAGCTTCTCTAAGACTGTAACCTATGAAAAATATGCACAACTTAATAACAGTCATAGTTAATCATCAATAGGGTCCTGGCAACAAGGTATCATACATCTGTATGTAACATCATATTTTGGTATAATGGAGTGGAAAGGGCACAAGTTTTGGAATGAGGTGAACTGGGTTTGGAGCTTAGTTTTGCTACATACTAGTGAGTATAACCATGGACACAGTACTTAATCTTGCTAAGTTTCCTCTCTATTTATAAAACAATACTACCAATCACATGGACTTGTGAAGATTGAGATAAAAGCCAGATAAAATAATTAAGATAATTATGCTGAGAAAGTTATAAACCAAATTGATACCTAGACTTCAATGATAGATAACAAACCTTTTTATCTAAATAGTTATTGTTGTTTTTAATGTTTTCTGTGAACCTTGGAAAATAAAGTCTAACCTCTCACTTCTGCTTCTAGTTCCACTTGTCCTGTTCAGATAAAGAACGCTATGAAAATGAAGAGATACCTGAGGTCCAGAAGCAGATGCTCATTGATATGGCCAGAAAGTTGCCAGTTTATACAAGAACTGGGAGTGGAGGTCAGTTCATCCAAAGTCACCTAGAGAAGTGTCAAGTCACCTTTTGAGATTGGCAAGGACCTCAAAAAGGCTAAGTCATATATATCCACAGGCTCATCTGTATACCTAGCACTAGAGTCTACCACTAACATTTTGCTGTTTTACTTTATCATATATCTGTCCACAAATCCATCCCTCATCCATCATCCATCAAGCCAGTTTATTTTTTCATACATTTCAAACTAAGTAGCAGATATCAGTACACATCTACCTAAATATTTTATCATTCTTTTTTGAGTGAAATTTGCATTCAAAGACACAAATATTAAGTTTGCCATTCAGTGTTTTGACAAATGCACACATCTGTGTAATTGAAACCTCTATAAACATTACCACATCCCCAGAGAGTTCTCTCATGATCCTTCCCAGTCAGTCCCACCAACCTTCACCAAGGTAACCATTATTCTAATAGTTTTCCATCATAGATTAGTTTCTTTCATAATAATTTATTTTATTTTTTCAGTGTTCCAAGATTCATTGTCCATGCCCCACACCCAGTGCTCCATGCAACCCATGGCCTCCTTAATACCTACCACCAGGCTCACCCATCCCCTTACCCCCATCCCTCTTTAGTTTTACCATCTCTAGAATTTTATATAAATGTAATCATATAGGATATACAGTTGTGTCTGGCTTCTTTTATTTAGCATGATATTTTGAGATTCATTGATATTGCTGTGTGCCTTTTATTGCTGAGTAGTATTTCATTGTATGAATATATCATAGTTTATCCATTCACCAGTTGATGTACACTTGATATTTCCAATGCTTAGCTATTGTGAGTAAATCTGCTATGAATATTCTTGTACAACTATTTGTGCAGAGATATGTCATCTTTTTTAGATGAATGTCTACTATGGAGTTTTATTCTTAGTTTTCACCTGTATGACTAAAATAGTACTAGCTGAACCAGCCACCTTTCAAAATTTGAAAATCAAACCTCTTTTGACAAGTCATCCTAATGTTTCTAATAAGGAAGATTGTGTTTTAAGGCTTTAGGAATTATACTGCTAGACATTTATGTTCATCTGTTTATCATCCAGTAATCATTTATGAAGATCCCATGTGGCAATTGGGAAAATTTTAGTATGGTCTGGATATTAGATATTAAGGACTTATTATTAATTTTGCTAGAGCATTGATAGTATGGTGGTAATGATTTTTTAAAAGTCTTCATGCATACTGAAATATGGTGAAAAGTAGACAGGAAACAATTTGTATGATTTCTCACAGTAGTAAACAGGATGATGTGATAGAACAGAGAGATTGATTACAAACTAAAGGGTATATGGGATGAATTGGACCCAAAATAAATTGTTTGATCTCTAAGTTACCTTTTAAAACTTGGTATTTGTTACTGACTTTTAACAATTAATATTTCCACATGAAAGTCCTTACTTCTGGCTTCTCCTGAAAACTTGGACTCTCTGGCAACATTCAGTCTGCATTTTCACATGGCAAAAATTAGTTAAAGCTGAGTAGTAGCCATATTCTTGAAATATTTTTTTAATATTTTATTTATTTATTTGACAGAGAGAGCCCACAAGTAGGCAGAGAGGCAGGCATGGAGAGAGGAGGGAGCAGAAAGCCAGATACAGGCCTTGATCCGAGGACCCTGAGATCATGACTTGAGCCAAAGGCAGAGGCTTTAACCCACTGAGCCGTCCAGGCACCCAGTAGCCACATTCTTTAAATAAGGCATGCGTTCTCAGGTTCCCTCACAGTCTCCAACTGGCTGCTTCACTCAATACTCACTATTCTCTGGACCCTTGAATCATTTGTTTGTAGCCCTATGATATAGAGAAGTCTTTTCTTAGGAAATATCATTTGTTCTGAGACCTGAATAATAAAAACCAGGAGGAAGTAAAAAGCAGAGGGACTAGCATCCCAGGCAGAAGGACTAGACAGCCAGCCATGTGACTGGAGTACAGCAGGTGGAGAGTGATACCAGTTAAAACTGAAGAAGCAATGGGGCGCCTGGGTGGCTCAGTTTGTTGAGCGACTGCCTTCGGCTCAGGTCATGATCCCGGGGACCCGGAATCGAGACCCGGGATCGAGCCCCGCATCGGGCTTCCTGCTCGGCGGGAAGCCTGCTTCTCCCTTTCTCACTCCCCCTGCTTGTGTTCCCTCTCTGGCTGTGTTTCTCTCTGTCAAATAAATAAATAAAAATCTTAAAAAAAAAAAAAAAAGAAAACTGAAGAAGCAAGCAGAGGCCAGATGATGCAGGCCATGGTAAGGAGCCTGGATTTTATTCTCATGGTATTGGAAAGCCATTGAAGCTTTTAAGTAAGAAGAGATATAATCTGATTTACATTTTAACAGATCCTCTGGCTATTCTATAAAGAACAAATTATAAGAAACAAGAAAGAAAGCGGAGTAAATACTTAGGCATGTATTGCTGTCATCTAAATGGGAGATAATGGTGGCTTAAACTGGACAATTGCCATTACGGTATCTTTAAAAACATGTGGAATGAATTAAACATGCACGTCCCTCTCCCTTTTTCTTTGCTTCGATTATAACCATTCTTTTGCCATCCCCCATTGCTAGACATAAACACAAACTGCTGAATTAGCAGTCCATTATGCTAAATCAATTGTATGTGCTTAATGTACACTTAAGTTGTAATTATTATATGAGCTCAAATTAATCATGATTTTAGTTCTTTCATTTAATAATTACATTAAACATACTCAATACTCTATTGATGAACAGAGAGAAAATGAGAAGAAAAGGAAAATGCCTTTCATTAAGGGAAATAAAGAAAGAAGGGAAGGAGAGAACGAAGCGGGAGGGAGAATTTTTTTTTAAATATCAGGCTTATAGAATGAAGAGTACCCTGAATGAACTAAGGGGTCAGAAAAACTACAGTGGTCACAGTCACAGTCCTGTCACTCACTTGCTGTGTGATCTTGTGTAAGTCACTTGATATGGCTCAAGGCTTTACATCCTTCATCTGTGAAATGGTCAATTAATTGTTTTCATATAGGAAAGTCGGAATAAATAGAATTTAAATGATTTTCCCAAGATCACTCAAGCAGTTGACAGTATAGTTTGTTTTATAATACCAAATCTAATTATCGGATATCCAGATACAAAAACTTTTCTCTTTACCTTCATCCCCAAAAGGTATCTTCAAGATTGATTTAACAGGGGAAAAAATACATACCATAGTTCTCTTCTGTGATCTGCCTTTTTCTTGGTAACTTGAGATGAACTTGACTACCTGTAAACAGTGTATAACAAGCCATCCAAATAGGCTAGTAAGATATATGGTGTCATATTAAGTCCTAACCAATGCTAATCACCTTATTTTTCCTACAGCTGTTAGATTCTGTGACCGGTGCCATTTGATCAAGCCAGATCGCTGCCACCACTGCTCTGTCTGTGCCATGTAAGTGACATCCATATTTCCCCTGGGCTGAGATTAGACAGCAAAGTGATTGATCCTAACAAGTGACCATGCCTAGATAAGAGCATTTTCTTTCAATCATAATTAACACATGCCACCACCACACACCCTCTTGGAATGATGATGACTCAAACTACTCTAAAGCTAGGAAAGAGATATAAAACCCCATTTTATTTTATTTATTTATTTATTGTTTTTTATTGTTTTTGAAACTTTGTTTCTAAATCTTGGTTCCCCAGATTTTTTTTAATTTTTATTTTTTCAATGTTCCAAGATTCATTGTTTATGTACCACACCCAGTGCTCCATGCAATAGGTGCCCTCCTTAATACCCACCACCAGGCTCACCCATCTTCTACCTCTCATCCCTCCCCTCCAAAACCCTTAATTTGTTTCTCAGAGTCTATAGTCTCTCGTGATTCGTCTCCCCCTCCAATTTACCCCAATTCACTTTTTCTTTCCTTCTAATGTCCTCCATGTTATTCCTTATGTCCCACAAGTAAGTGAAACCATATGATAATTGACCTTCTCTGTTTGACTTAATTTCACTCAGCATGATCTCCTCCAGTCTTGTCCACATTGATACAAAAGTTAGGTATTCATCCTTTTTGATGGCTGCATAATATTCCATTGTGTATATGGATGCATATCTTCTTTACCTATTTGTCTGTTGAAGGACACCTTGGCTCTTTCCACAGTTTGGCAATTGTGGACATTGCTGCAATGAACATTGGGGTATATATGGCCCTTCTTTTCACTACATCTGTATCTTTGGGGTAAATGCCCAGTAGTGCAATTGCAGGGTCACGGGGTAGCTCTATTTTTAATTTTTTGAGGAATCTCCATATTGTTTTCCAAAGCGGCTGCATCAACTTGCATTCCCACCAACAGTGTAAGAGGGTTCCCCTTTCTCCACTCTCTCCAACACTTGTTGTTTGCTGTCCTGTTAATTTTGGTCATTCTAACCGGTGTAAGGTGGTATCTCAATGTGGTTTTGATTTGAATTTCCCTGATGGCTAATGATGATGAACATTTTTTCATGTGTCTGTTAGCCATTCGTATGTCTTCTTTGGAGAAGTGCCTCTTTATGTCACCTGCCCATTTTTTGATATGACTATCTGTTTTTTGGGTGTTGAGTTTCAGGAGCTCTTTATAGATCTTGGATATCAGCCCTTTGTAGTGTCATTTGTGAATATCTTCTCCCATACCGTGGATTGCCTCTTTGTTTTTTTTACTGTTTCCTTTGCTGTCAAAAGCTTTTTATCTTGATGAAATCCCAAAAGTTGGTTTTTGCTTTTGTTTCCTTTGCCTTTGGAGAAGTGTCTTGAAAGAAGTTGCTGTGACTGATGTCGAAGAGGTTACTACTGCCTATGTTCTCCTCTAGAATTTTGATAGATCCCTGCCTCACATTGAGGTCTTTCATCCATTTTGATTTTATTTTTGTCAGTTCTGTAAGAGAACAGTCAAATTTCATTCTTCTATACATAGCTCTCCAATTTTCCAAACACCATTTATTGAAGAGACTGTCTTTTTTCCACTGGATATTCTTTCCCGATTTGTTGAAGATTATTTGACCATAGAGTTGCGGGTCCATATCTGGACTTTCTACTCTGTTCCACTGCTCTACGTGTGTTTTGTGCCTATACCATGCTATCTTGGTGGTCACAGCTTTGTAGTAAAGCGTGAAATCAGGCAATGTGATGCCCCCAGCTTTGTTTTTCTTTTTCAACATATCCTTAACAATTTAGGGCCTTTTCTGGTTCCATACAAATTTTAGGATTGTTTTTCTCCAGCAGTTTGAAAAATGCCAGTGGAAATTTGATCGGAATGGTATTGAAAGTATAGATTGCTCTGGGGAGTATAGACATTTTAACAATGTTTATTTTTCTGATTCACGAGAATGGACTGCTTTTCTATCTTTTTGTGTCTTCTTCAATTTCTTTCATGAGTGTTCTGTAGTTCCTCAAGTACAGATCCTTTACCTCTTTGGTTAGGTTTATTCCAAGGTATCTTATGGTTCTTGGTGCTATAGTAAATGTTAGTGCATAAGAAAGCAACTGATTTCTGTGCATTGATTTTTGTATCTGCCACATTACTGAGTTGCTGTATAAGTTCTAGTGGAGTCTTTTAAGTGTTCCATAGAAAATATCATGTTATCTATGAAGAGAGAGTGTTTGACTTCTTTGCCAATTTGAATATCTTTTATTTCTTTTTGTTGTCTGATTGCTATTGCTAGGATTTCTAGTACTATGTTGAACAACAACGGCGAGTGTGGGCATCCTTGTCATGTTCCTGATCTCAGTGGGAAGGCTGTCAGCTTTTCTCCATTGGCAATGATATTTGCTGTGGGTTTTTCATAGATAGATTTATGAAGTTGAGGAATGTTCCCTCTATCCGTATATTTGAAAAGTTTTAATCAGGAACGGATGTTGTATTTTGCCAAATGCTTTTTCTGCGTCAATTGAGAGGACCATGTGGTTCTTCTCTCTTCTCTTATTGATTTGTTCTCACATTGATTGATTTGTGAATGTTGAGAAACCCTTGCATCCCAGAGATAAATCCCACCTTGTCATAGTTAAAACCCCTTTTTAAAAATAAATGTTTGGGGTGCCTGAGTGGCTCAGTCGGTTAAGCATCTGACTCTTGATTTTGGCTCAGGTCATGATCTCAGAGTCTTGGGATGGTGCCCTGCATCAGGTTCCATGTTCAACGAGAAGTCTGCTTCTCCCCTTCTCCCTCTCCTTCCCTTCTCCCTCCCCTATCCTTCTCCCTACTTGCATTTTCTCTGTAAAATAAATCTTTTTTTAAAAATTAAAAAATGGGGCTTGCCTTAGTTGGCTAAGCATCTACCTTCAGTTCAGGTCATAATCCGAGATCTTGGGATGGAGCCCTGCATCAGACTCCCTGCTCAGCAGGGTGCCTGCTTCTCTCTCTCCTGCTGCTGCCTGCCGTGTTTGTGCTCTCTTTCTCTTATGCTCTCTCTCAAATAAATAAATAAAATCTTTAAATATAAATGAATAAACAAAATTTTTAAAAATTAAAAAAAGTAGTAAATGTTCTATTTCAGAAAAATTTTAAATTTATATGATTATTGTGATGATAGTTCTTATACGTCCTACCTCCAGTGTCCCCTTATCAACATCTTACATTAATATGATACATTTGTTACAACTAATCAATACATTATTTTTTTTACTG
>PITA01018721.1:24856-39686 GCA_004023965.1 Spilogale gracilis
CCCCACACCCAGTGCTCCACGCTTTAGGTGTCCCCAGTACCCACCACCAGGCTCTCCCATCCCTCCACCCCCCTCCCTCCAAGTCCCTCAGTTTGTTTCTGTGTCCAAAGTCTCTGTTGTTTCGTTTCCCTCCCTGGATTACCCTAGTTCCCATTTACTTTCCTTCTCCCACTGTCCTCCAGGTTACCCCTCATGCACCACAACTAAGTGAAACCATGTGATACTTGACTTTCTCTTCTTGGCTTATTTCACTCAGCATAATCTCTTCCAGTCCAGTCCATGTTGCTACAAAAGTTGGATATTCATCCTTTCTGATGGAGGCATAGTGTGGAAAGAGCCAAGGTGCCCATCAACAGATGAATGGATAAAGAAGATGTGGTACATATATAAATGGAATACATTATTTTTAATTGAAGTCCATATTCTGTTTTTTTAGAATTCCTCAGTTTTTCTCTAGTGTTATTTTTCTTTTCTAAGATCCCACGCAGGATACCACATTACATTTAGTTGGCATGTCTTCTCAGGCTCTTTTAGCTCTTGCAGTTTCTCAGACTTTACTTGTTGATTTTAGGATTAATGATCAGGTATTTTGTAGAATACCTCAGTTGGGATTTGTCTGACATTTTTATCATGATTAGAGTTGGGTCCTGTATTTTGGGTAGGAAGAGCATAGAGGTAAAGTACCATTATCATTCTACTGTATCAAGGGCACATATTGTGAACATGACTTATTACTGTGATATTAATCTTGATCATCTGGCTGAGGTGGTGTTTGTCAGATTTCTTTAATGTAAATTTAGTCTTCCTCCACTGCTTCCTTTACCCTTTAGAAGGAAGTCACTATATATAGCCCAAATGAAAGGAATGGGATATTATGCTCCCCCTCCTTAAAGGCAGAATAGCTACATAAGTTTTTGAAATTCTTCTACATGGGAGAGTTGTGTCTTCTCCTTTATTTTTTTGTTTGTTTCTTTGTTTATTATTTGTGTAAGTATAGGTATGGACAATTACTTTATATTTGGGGTTATACCTCAATACCACTTTATTTTGTTACTCAAATTATTCCAGCTTTGTAAAGTCGTGTTTATGTTAATAAATATAATCTTGATGTCCTTCCTCTTGGGTGTATGTTCCACCCATATTTCTCTTATTATTGATTGAAAGAGATCTGTCAAGATCAGAAACAGCCAAAGTAAAACAAATAAGCCACCAGAGTAATAATTAGTAATTTAAAAAAATTTTTTTAAGATTTTATTTATTTATTTGAGAGTGAGAGAGCACAAGCAGGATATAGGCAGAGGGAAAGGGAGAAGCAGGCTCCTGGCTGAGCAGGGAGCCTGACATGGGGCTCAGTCCCAGGATCCCGAAATCATGATCTGAGCTGAAGGCAGACAATTGACTGAGCCACCCAGGGGCCCCCTAATTAGTAAAATTTTATTGTACACACCAAAAAGACGGTTTGCAAACCAGGAGCACTCAAGCCAAAACATAAAATGAGGCTTGAGATATGTTGTTATAAAATAGCTTGTATTGCTTCCTCCTCTCTCTCTGCCTGCCTCTCTGCCTACTTGTGATCTCTCTCCCTGTCAAATAAATAAATAAAATCTTTTTAAAAAAGGGGGGGGGGCGTGGCGCCTGGGTGGCTCAGTTGGTTAAGCGACTGCCTTTGGCTCAAGTCATGATCCCGGAGACCCGGGATTGAGTCCCACATTGGGCTCCCTGCTCGGCAGGAAGCCTGCTTCTCCCTCTCTCACTCCCCCTGCTTGTGTTCCCTCTCTGGCTGTGTTTTTCTCTGTCGAATAAATAAAATCTTTAAAAAAAAAAAAAGGGCACCTGGGTGGCTCAGTGGGTTAAAGCCTCTGCTTTCGGCTCGGGTTGTGATCTCAGGGTCCTGGGATCTAGGCCCACATCTGGCTCTCTGCTCAGCAGGGAGCCTGCTTCCTCCTCTCTCTCTCAGCCTGCCTCTCTGCCTACTTGTGATCTCTCTTCCTGTCAAATAAATAAATAAAATATTTTAAAAAGAGAGCCTGGTGGTGGGTACTGGGGACACCTAAAGCGTGGAGCACTGGGTGTGGGGAATGGGGAATGAATCTTGGAACACTGGAAAAAAAATTTAGTAACAATTAAAAAAAAGTATATAGTGAGAAAGCAAGGAATTTTTATTTTTCACAGTGGTTAGTTAGACTATTCTGAATTTTCTTAAATGATAGAGAATTGGTCAGTGGTTACCTTAGAAGACAGTTTAAATTTTGTTAATGATTTACAGATGCATAAGCAAGAAATGACCCAGGTCAAGGCAGTCTAATAAAGTAAGCTAAATTAAGCTTTGTTTGTATGACTAAACTGGTTTTGTCAGCCTGGGAAATTTTCAAGGATGGTCTCCATTTGTCTTTTATTTTAACAGACTGTAGCCATATGTTTTCTTCTGTACTTTTATTAATCTGTATATTGAGCAAAATGAGGGGAGATACCATAGACTCTAGGCATGTAACTTGCAGCCAGCATGATCCTATACAGTGTTATGATTGGCTCATCCTAGAAATAACTGAGAAAAAATAATTTTGCAGTAGCTTATAGTGGAAATCTAGGAATGAGTGTACTGATGCCATGTAAAAATACTGGTGAAACTTGAATTCAATTATGAGGTGTTACTTCATTTCCAGAGCTCCACTTATCACATGTATTTTGTTCCTTTTGTAGGTGTGTATTAAAAATGGACCATCACTGCCCTTGGTATGTCCCTTCGATTCATTTCTTTACTCTTGAAAGGGTTAAAGTTGCTCAGAATGCCTACTTCCCTAAGCATAGTTATAAAATGTTTGTTTCTCTAACCATAGATCACTGGGTCTTATATGTACATGGGGGACAGGAGAGACATAACATTTTAAAACAAAAATAAATATACCACCACAAGTATGGTAGTGAATTCCTGGGCTCACAAAATTAATAGTCTTTTGTCCATTAGCTTTAGTAATTGGGTGTAGTAATGAAATCAAGCACAAAGAGTTCTGTTCTTTGACATTACACAATTCAGTTCTGTTTTTAGTTGTCTTGATGTTTGAAATACTCTAGACAGTTGACGTCAGCCATTCTTCTCCAAATTTTGAATGTCTGACCTAGAGAATTAGTCTGAAACCGTCTAACTACAGAGAACTTGCCACTTTGTATCCAAGTGTAGCTGTTGAGATTGTAATAGGTTTTTAGCATCCAAGATTCAGGTTTTCTTCAGTGGACCAGGAACCAGTCCAGAACTGTTAAGTAAGCCAGGTATCTCTATGCCTGTAAATGAAAAGAGAAACAAGTGAGACATGAACTTGTTTTTCTGGTCTGTTTCTATTAAGGGACTTCTATTTCTGTTGCATTTCTACACAACAAATAATGAAGCAACAGGAGTAACATACTTCCATTGTTTTGTTCACTTATAGATCCTGATTTCAGATTACTTTTTTCTTTTTTTCTTTTTTTTTAGGGTTAACAATTGCATTGGATTTTCCAACTACAAATTCTTTCTTCAGTTCTTAGCTTATTCTGTTCTCTACTGCCTGTACATTGCTACAACGGTCTTCAACTATTTCATCAAATACTGGAGAGTAAGTTAAATAACCCTGAAAAGTCACCCCCAAAACACATACCTATTCCACTCTGTGACATTTTCCAACCTTTCTTTTTACATTCTGAAATCACTAAAACTAAGGAAACCAGAAAGGAAGGCACCAAAAACAAGTTTCGCGTGTTGAATATTCTAAGATTTAGGAGTTTGTTATTTAAGGATTCTGCTTAAACAAATTGCTGTCATACATGAGAATCTTGTTAAGATCTTTAGGAACCTAACTTCTTGACTCTTAGTGATTCTTTAGAATGTACTTACCTAGTCAGATTTTTAAAAATCCACTTCTTAACAATTACAGATTTTTAAAATGTTGAAACTAATTTTGAATCTCTGGTTTCCTAAGAAAAAGGCTAACAAAATATTCCCTCATTGTCAGAAAATACTTTCTCACCTCCTGTTCAAAGGACAGTTACAAAATTCCTACTGGACAGAAAGATTCATTGACTCATCTTCACACATGACCAAAATGAAATGGGGAGCCTTATTTGAAATTTGTATAACAAACACTGGGCTGGGAATGAGGAAAACCGAGTTGTACTACTGGCTCTGTTACCTCCTTCACTGGCTCATCGCCAAGATCAAACGAAACATATGTTGAAAGTACCTTAACTTTCAACATATAATTTTGATTATTATAGTGAAATCCAAAAGAGAATTTCACATTTCTTCTACTTGAAGATTTCAACTATATCCCATCTATTCCCAAAAGAATTGAAGGCAGATTTTTACTTTATGTATGTGTGTGAGGTCTGGCAAGAGTATAGTGAATTTTTTCATTTCATGCCAGTGAACTCCAGAAGATATCCCTTCCCCACAATTGTAGTACAGTAGTTAAAATATCATAACCTTCCATGATGAGGGTGTCCAAACTGAACCTAAGTAGCAAAGACAGATGTGGGTAGAGCTATTAGTTATTACTGTAGGAATTGTACAGGACACCATATAATAGGAATATCTCTCGTGTGAAGTGAAGAGGTAAAGCAGCAGGGAAAGAATGTGAATCCTGTGACCAGATTAAAGATTATAAAAACTGGAGAACGAAGGAGAAAGACAGGCAATGAGAACCTAAATACCTGAGAATAGTTAAATTATTTATTAGTGCTTTAATTCCAACTAGTGTAGAAAATATAGTATAAAAAATTATAGTGATATGTGCTTTCCATTTTCTCGACTTTCTTAATCAATTCAGATATTTAACTTTTAGAATCAGGAATTATGGGGCACCTGGGTGGCTCAGTTGGTTAAGCATCTGCCTTCAGCTTGGGTCATGATGCCAAAGTCCTGCCATCAAGCCCCACATTGGGCTCCTTGCTCAGTAAGGAGCATGCTTTACCCTCTGCCTCTTCCCCTGCTCACACTCGTTCTCTCTCTCTGACAAATAAAATCTTTAAAAAAAATCTTCAACTCAGAGATACAAAAATATAAGCAGAAATGAAGTTTTCTCATAAATTTCCCCCAAATACAAAATGTTTCATTATCTTGGCATCTCTTCTTTGGCTCCTTTCCATATCCCAGGATCTCTTTTATCTATTGTTCAGGTTTTCATGACCTGTTTGGCATCCCATTCACACACTGAGCTACTACCCTTCATGTAAAGAAAATCCACTGTATCCAATTCAGCAGGGAAAGCGTCAGCCTTGGCCTTCACTACAGACGTTAGTTGGTCTTCAACACAGTAGGCTGCAGTTTAAGAACTCATAACAGAGTAAACAGTGTTGCATTTTATACATTTTGCCTTGGTTCTCCAGGTGAGTCAATTATCGGATACCAAATGCCATCCAGGTGCTGTATGCTTTTTTTCACTCCTGAAATATAATATTTGGATGTGAATTAGTTAACAAAAATATGCCAGTATTCATAAACACAAAATGAACATAGCCTTGTCCTTTTCTTATTCCCTCATTTTTTCTCTACAATAGATTAGCTCATGCCTGACAGATGGGAAGTAAAAAAACCTGTCTTGGCTTGCTTTCATAATGAAAAGCAGATTGACAATTCAGAAAAATGCTTCTTTGCAGTCTCTCTAGTCAGAAAGCACTTTCGGGTGGTTTAGAGATGACTTTCTCAATTTAAATTGAGTCTTACCTTAAAATAAAAAGTAAGCACTACCATGTATTTTAAAAACTGTGCATCAAGGTGACTAGCAGTTCTCCTAAAAAGAGCAACCTCCATCTGCATGATATTTTGCCATTTTCAAAGCACTTTCATATCCATTATCTCATCTTCTCCTCACCACAGCCATATAAAGTATACAAGACAGGAATTGTTAGTCTCACTTAAAAATGATAAAACTGAGGCTCATAGTAGTTTAGTGACTTGCTCAGGATCACCCAGCTTGGAGATTCAAAATCAGGACTGGAAGCTATCTGACCCTTAGCCCAGAGATCTTAAACACTGTACCTACTGCCCATTATGGTCCTGCTATGAAGAAGCTATAGCTCCTTTGGAATAAAGATTTTAGAACACAATCATCGTCATGTTTTTCCTCTGTATATTAACTTGAAGAGTAGCCACTTTGATAGGAAATCGATCTTTTGCCTTATGAAAAAAAGTAGTAATATGTACCTTCCACACTGGGCCGTGAATCTCCTCACAGAGACTATAAATTATTTTAGAACCAAGATAGTAGTATTAGTCTACCAGTATTCCCCTGAACTGTTTCTGATGTTTGTTACTTTGAGTAATTTAGCTTAGTTATGTCCTGGGAAGGTAATTTCGAACATGGGACCATCAATCTCTTCTAACATACACACACAAAAAAAACATGGGGGGAGACTTTATCAAGAGATATCCTTTGGCAGACAAAAGACAGTTCTACAGGAGTTATTGGGGGAGGAAAAGACTTCCAACTTAGCTACCCAGGATATGAACTGACTTTCTGCCAGCTCTTACCTAGACATTTTCTACTGTCCATTTAAACATGAAAGATAAGAAGTAAAATAAATATAAGCTCTAATAGCTTTAACAAACTTACTCAAAAAGTAGGGATTATGAAAGCAAAAACCCAGGCAGGCAAAAACCACTACAAAACAATACATACATTTTTTCCTATAAACTCAGAACAAAACAAATACAAGCCAATCAAATTCAGTTTGGGTACTTAAGCCAAGATTTTGTGGAGGGATCATTTCAGAAAGGAGCTTCAGATGAAGTTTTCTGAAGGTTGAAGTCCTTGAGGTAACTATGTCCTGGGGTGCTCTGCCCCCATGCAGATTTTACCCAGACTGCTTGTCTGCTAAAAACAGCTGACTGGCTGACTTCCCCTTATCTTCATCCTCCTAACATATATACTGTGAAAGATCCCCAATATTTCCTTACATCAAAATGAATAAAAATCTGTGCCATATGAATTTTCCAAGTGTTTCCAAGTCTTATTTTTTCCTTCCAAACTGAAGTAGAAACAGATCCTAATGTTAACATTCACTTCAATCACGAATCACCTTTAACTTTACTACTCAAAAGCATCTGGAAATACTTTAATGCAGTTCATCATGCCAAACAATGATCACAGGAAAGGGGGGAATAAAAAAGTTCTCTTCAGAAGATAAATTTTATACAGTATGCATGCTGGTTTAGGACTGCATTTGAAAAAAGAAAGCTGGTACCACATGGAAAATAAGGTGTCTCAGATAACTATAAAAGTCTTTAGTATCTACTTTTATAATTGCCTGTCAAATCTCCCTCAATTTTACTGTCTAAAGAGCTATTTCACAAGATGTGATATACCAACACATTATACTTCAGCTGTAAAAAACAACCACACAAAATTTTCAGTAGCTTTAAAGTCAGATTATACCCTATAGGTAAAGCATTTTGAAATTCTACCTATGTGTTTTAACTTCCTACAGGTATCACTATGATGTTTTCAATATACATATATCCAAGGAAACATGGCACATAAAATATTTCAGAGTAACCCATCTTGAGACAAGAGGATGAATCCTCTGACTTCAAAATAACCTCTGGCCAGTGATTTACAGTTTTCAAACTAAATGGAGTACAAGCTTTAAGAAGTTGCACAATTATGACCTGAATATACCCTTTTTACACTACTCTTTTCTAATTCCTGCAATATATACTCTGTTTTACATCGAACTTAATCAAGGATCCATTTTAGGTTTTGTAGGCTAAAAGCATAAATGAGGGATGGTCATCAACAGAAAGAACCTTTATAAAAATTTTATAAAATCTGTTTTTTAATTATAGCTAGATATTTTATGCATATGAGAAAAGTGCTAACATATAGAAAAACTAGGCAAGTCTTATCATTTTAATCCTTTGTTTCTATTTATTTATTATTTCTCTTCTAGGGGGAATTGCCCAGTGTTCGCTCAAAGTTCCATGTTCTTTTCCTTCTCTTTGTGGCCTGCATGTTTTTTGTCAGCCTTGTGATTCTCTTTGGTTACCATTGTTGGCTTGTCAGCAGAAACAAAACCACCTTGGGTAAGACTGTATATTAAGATAAGGGGAGAAACACATTAATGTATATCATAGTGACCTGTGGATTATTTCCAAGGAAGAGAAAAAAGCTCCACTGAAGCATTTTATTTGTAGTGACATTCCTTTGCTTCCAAACTGAGCCAGATATAAACATGTTTAACCAAACTGGAGAGCTACAGTGAATGAATAAAACATTATTGAATGAAACCCCACACAAAACCAAAATGGATCATTGTTCTTTATAATTCACATTGGGTAATAACTCCCCAAATTTACAGCTTGAAAAATTTCTAAAGGGTGTTCACATGAGGAAATGGAGGAAAAATCAGTACAGAGGAGAACATCAGAAGGGAGATGTGAAGGTTAATAAAGATAGAAGAATCTAAATTATTGAGGGCATCCACAGATGGAGTGCTGAGAAAGAATCCACACCAACAAATCACTGGATATCTACAATCATCAAGGAGCTGTAGAGAACTGGGAATATGATACATACACTGAATAAGCAAGTTTCTAGAAAATGAGTACAACAAATGAACATTTTTTTCTGTTACCCTATACTCCAGGCTGTTATTTGGAGAACTATATTTCTGATGGATTCCATTGCAACAACTTTATTTCATCTATAATGAAACAAATATTTACATTGTATACAAATAAATGCATGAGGAGTGAGGAGAAAGTGTCCAAATACTGAATGTTTAGCTAAGATAGATTGAGCAGAGTTTAGTACAAGAGTCACTATACATTTGGAACTCATTTACTAATAATGCTAACAGCTAAGAAAATATTTACACTCCTTTTGTAAACCATATATATGTAGCACTTAGTTGCTAGAGTGGTAGATCAGCACATTTAGCTTAGACGTAACTGCAAAGTTAGAGAAGTGCTAAAAACTTGATGATAACAGAATATGAAAACAAAGAACAATTGGGAGATGGCTAGATACAGCCTGTCCAACAGTGAACTTTTTTTTGTTTGTTTAATGGGATAAATGTGTGTCTAAAAATAAGGTGCACTAATAGAGTCTAATTCCTCAGTCTTTGAGGTGATTATAGTTTACCTGTTGACATTTTTTACTGGAGTAAAATTCAGTCTCTTACATTACAGGTTTCAGTGTAAACATCTTCATTTCTGAAAAGTTTCAAAACAAAACGAATGTCATTACCAACTCTTCATGCGTCATTACTCCTGTCCCAGCTCTAAAGATGGAGACCATTGGGCTTCTGTTTCCACTTAGATTCAAATAAAGTACTGCTAAATTTGTTCTTTCCCTCCTCCTTACAATGAAGCTGCACAAAATATATAGTTCCCCCATGGCTGCTTAATTATTTCTACAAATATGAGTTTCTTCTGCCTTTTAAAAAATCTAGAGTACCAATTCTTTGCATTTAATAACAAAATTAATTTGTATTAATTAATTAAACTGGTTTTTACTAAGTAATTTAACAATAACTAAGAATGAGAGGCCATGCTACTACACCAAAAACATACTATAACATCAAGTCACATGGAGAACTGTAAGATCATGATAGTCCTAAAATTTGTACCTTTATTGCTTTCTTCCTCTTTTCTTCAACTCCCCTATCTGCCCTAGAGGCCTTCTGTACTCCAGTGTTTACAAGTGGCCCAGAGAAAAATGGTTTCAACCTTGGCTTCATCAAAAATATCCAGCAGGTGTTTGGAGATAACAAGAAGTTCTGGTTAATACCTATTGGGTCCAGGTAGGTAATTATTACCACTGAAAGAAGTTGATGCTGGACCATGCCTTGAAGTAGGAAATTCGGTTTTAATTGTAGTTTGCAACAAATAACGGTCCAGTATTCCCCAAGGTTTTTTTATTTCTAGGTTAATAAAGAGAAATCAGGTGGTGGGGGTATGATAAATAGACATTCTCATGCTTTGTGTCAGTGTGAACTGGTACTCCTCTTTTATAAGTGAATTTGGTAATATGTATCAAAAATCATAAGAATCCACATGTCCATTGTCCAGCAATTCCACTTCTAAAAAACTCTCCTAAAGACAAACTAGGCATAAAAATGTTCATCACAACAACATTTCCACCCAATAATTAGGAAACATCCAACCTAAATATTCAACAATATGCTATATATATATATATCCCCACTGACTGGAATATTATGTAGTCATAAGTAATAGTTATTAAGACAATGTCACAATAAAGGGAAATGATCACTCTATTTTAAATGAAAAATGCAGAATTCAAATGGTATGTACTCTGTGATTAAAAAAAGATACAAAAATATGTATAAATATATACAGAATAAAACAACAGAGGGGATATACCCCAAAAATGTTATAAGTGGATGAGTGGTACCAGGGTGTTTCACAGGGATTTATTTAAGATCTATGGTATATCCTACTATCCTGGCTATAAAGCACAAGACCATACTTGTTGGTGGGTAATATTGATTAATAACTGTTACCAGCAATTATTTGTACCCCACTAATATATACACACACAAATATACACAATCACTACATCAAAGGGAGGTCTAAAATGAGTCTTCTCTGAAATAAAAAAACAAAAACAAAAATCAAAGCCCATTCACTTATAATCAGTCTACTTACATCCTCTGTAGACAACTATCAGTAAAATCTGTCAACTTTCAGTTAACCACAATTATGAACAGGAGAAAGGCACAGGTAATATAAAATGAGTAATCCAAAAGTCACTCATATATAAATTTGCAATGCATTTAGGTATATATACTCAAATGTTCAAACATCCCACTATAGCCAGAACTAACATATGTCCCTCCAATGCATCCCATCTGTTGGTGGACAGAGATTAACTAAGGAGGTAGCCCTAGATTACCATAGATATCTACAAAGTGGACCCCACATGAGGGTAACTGCGCCCAAAATCTGCACTCCTAGAGGTGCTTCACTCTGGCTGTTTCCCATAGATCCTAATAACCTTTCTGCCATACAAGCCAAATAATGGGGCATTCAGATATTAATATCTGTCATCAATTCACAGCAACTTATCTCCAATATGTCAATGATTCTGAATTTGCTAAATTTGTTGAAATTTTAGAACCAGAGAAATAAGATAGTTGAATATAAATTTGGATGATCATCATTAAATGATATTTATGAAGTCTGCAGTGTGTGCATATTGCCATAACTGGACATTGTAGAAGACAAGTTAAAAAGTTGCTTTGACCAAAATAGTCAACACTGATTCAGACAAACAAGATATAGAAATTGAAAGCAAAACAGCAATTTAATGATGCTATTGTAAAACCCTATTCTACCATGGCTTTAGCAAATAAGCTAAATGGTTTAAATCTTTCTAAGAACTCCCTTCTATTTCTAAGAGGGTTATTACATTTGTAAAAAGTCTATGTCAGCTGCAAGAACTTGTTGCCTTCCTTTCCCCAACAGCCCTGGCGATGGACATTCCTTCCCTATGAGGTCTATGAATGAGTCACAAAACCCACTGCTAGCAAATGAAGAGCCCTGGGAAGACAATGAGGATGAAAACCGAGGTATGGAGGCTCAGAAGGAAGTCTTTTCTTCACCTAGCAGAACAAGCACTAATAAAGACCATGTTAATGCAACCAAAGTAGTGTAATGAGAAAATAGGGTCCAGAGAGATTATATAAGCCTGTCAACCTCGTAAGTGCTCTTTGGATAGAGAAGGACAAGTATGACCAGATTTGTGTAGCAAATACAGGTGGCTTAGTTTGGATTAGATGGCACCTTGAAAGGTTTCTTAACAGTTTTTTGATACCATGATTTATAGCCAATTAGAAGTCAAGAAACAATAAACCGTTCTGTGTATATTGGAAACAATCCAGCCAGTTGGTCACTCATGATGCTTTGTTTGAGTTAATTTAATCAGTGGATAGCAGCTCACCTTTCTCTACCCTAATTTATTAACATTGGTTAATTTTTTTTATTTTTTCCAAGATTTTATTTATTTATTTGAGAGAAAGAATGAGTAAGAGAGAGAATATGAGCAGGGACAGAGGGAGAAGAAGAAGCAGACTCCCCTGCTGACCTGAGATCATGACCTGAGCCAAAGGCAGATACTTAACCAACTGAGCCACCCAGGGGCCACTAAATTTTCTTTAAAATATCATTCCCATTCTCTCTTACAATGGTTTAAATACACAAAGAAATATAGTATATGTAGGCAAGCCTACACATAGCATGTAGTCTACATTTCTAAAAGGCAGAGCAGCAAAGGAAAAATGAGGAAGTAGAAGTTTGTCTTTCCACCTTTCTCCCACTAGATTTTTGGATCATAATGAGACTGTGTGTGTGTGTGTGTGTGTGTGTGTGTGTGTGAGAGAGAGAGAGAGAGAGAGAGAGAGAGAGAGAGAGAGAAGCTAAATGTTCTCGTGTCACATACTCCTGTCATCACCTGTTCTTTGTATCCACGTGATGTTATGCTTACAACTATGCCTCCAACATGTGTTTATGTTGCTAATACCAGGCATTAGATTGTAATTTTACCAGCTGATCCCAATAATATAATAGCTGACAAAAAATGGAGTGAGAGATTGTAATAGTTGTCAGAAACTGTACTTGGGGTGAATGAGGCTGATGAGGACATGGAAAAACATTGAGGTGAGGATCAGAGATGGGAAACGTGCCTTTGTAAATGTTGGTCCAGGGTTTCTATTTCAAAGTCCAGTGTTAGACTGAGGCAGATTGCTAGGACTAAGGAAGATAAAACATTTACAAAGGAAAATAGTTCTTGCCCAGCCACCTGGGCACTTCCCATATCGAATCCTGCTGACCTTTTATTGAAAAACTGACTGTATTTTGACCTACCTTCCTTCAGCTATCACTCTTTTCATTCTTCTATTTCAAGTATTTAAGTTCCAATTAGTTAATATACAATGTAATATTAATTTCAGGTATAAAATTTAGTAATTCAACACTAAATAAAGCATAGGGTGCTACCACAACATATGCCTTCCTTAATCCCTATCCAGTCTTTAACCCATCCCCCAAACATCTCCTCTCTAGTAACCATGTTTGTTCTCTATAGTGAAGAGTCAGCTCCTGGGTTTTCCTCTCATTTCCCGCCCTATGTTTATTTGTTTTGTTTCTTAAATTCCACGTGAGTCTAATCATATGGTATTTGTCTTTCTCTGACTTATTTCACTTAGCATAGTACTATCAAGCTTCATCCATGTCCTTGCAAATGTCAAGATTTCATCCCTTTATATGGCTGAGTAATATTCCTTTGTATATACATGCCACGTCCTCTTTATCTAATCATCAGTCAGTGAGCACTGGGGCTCTTTCCATAATTTGGCTCTTGTGAATAATGCTGCTATAAACATCAGGATGCATTTATCCTTTCAAATTAGTATTTTTACATCCTCTGGGTAAATACCCAGTTGTACAATTACTGGCCTGTAGGTAGTTCTATTGTTAACTTTTTAAGGAACCTCCATACTGTTTTCCAGAGTGGCTGCACCAGTTTTTATTCCCACCAACAGTGTAAGAGGGTTCCATTCTCTACATTCTCACCAACACCTTTTGTTTCCTGTGTTGTTCATTTTGGCCATTCTGACAGGTGTGAAGTAAGAGCTCACTGTAGTTTTGATCTGTATTTCCTTGATGATGAGAGATATTCAGCATTTTTCCTGTGTCGGTTAGCCATCTGGATGTCTTCTTTGGAAAAATGTCTATTCCTGTTTTCTGCCCATTTCTTTTTTTTTTTTAAGATTTTATTTATTTGACAGAGAGAAACACAGCCAGAGAGGGAACACAAGCAGGGGGAGTGAGAGAGGGAGAAGCAGGCTTCCCGCCAAGCAGGGAGCCCGATGTGGGGCTCGATCCCGGGTCTCCGGGATCATGACCTGAGCTGAAGGCAGTCGCTTAACCAACTGAGCCACCCAGGTGTCCCTGCCCATTTCTTAAATGGATTATTTGTTCTTTGGGTGTTCAGTTTTATAAGTTTGTTATGTGTTTTGGATCCTAATGCTTTATAAGATATGTCATTTGCAAATACCTTCTCCATTCCATATGGGGCCATTTCGTTTTGTGGATTGTTCCCTTCAATGTGCAGAAAATTTTTTTGCTTTATTTTTGTTTGTTTTTGTTTGTGTGCGTGTGTGTGTTTTATGAAGTCCTGATAGCTTATTTTTGCTTTTGTTTCCCTTCCCTCAGGAGAAATATCTAGAAAGAAATTGCTTCAGCTGATATCAGAGAGGTTACTGCCTATGTTCTCCTCTAGGATTTTGATGATTTCCCATCTCACATTGAGGTCTTTCATCCATTCTGAATTTACTTTTGTGTATGATGTAAGAAAGTGGTCCAGTGGTTCAGTCTTCTGAATATGCCTGTCCTGTTTTCCCAATACCCTTTGTTGAACAGACTGTGTTTGGACGCCTGGGTGGCTCAATGGGTTAAAGCCTCTGCTTTCGGCTCAGGGCATGATCTCAGGGTCCTGGGATTGAGGCCCATGTCGTGCTCTCTGCTCAGCAGGGAGCCTGCTTCCTCCTCTCTCTCTGCCTACTTGTGATCTCTCTCTCTGTCAAATAAATAAATAAATAAAAATCTTTAAAAAAAACAAGAGACTGTCTTTTTTTTAAAGATTTTATTTATTTACTTGAGAGAGAGAGAGAGAGAGAGAGAGATCACAAGTAGGCAGAGAGGCAGGCAGAGGGAGAGGAGAAAGCAGGCTCCCTGCTGAGCAGAGAGCCCGATGTGGGCCTCGATCTCAGGACCCTGAGATCATGACCTGAGCCGAAGGCAGAGGCTTAACCCTCTGAGCCACCCAGGTGCCCG
>PITA01018722.1:0-39565 GCA_004023965.1 Spilogale gracilis
GACCCAAATTAACAAAATCATGAATGAAAGGGGAGAGATCACGACTAACACCAAGGAAATAGAAACAATCATCAAAAATTACTATCAACAATTATATGCCAATAAGTTTAACAACCTAGAAGAGATGGATACATTCCTAGAAACCTATAAGCTCCCAAGACGGAAACAGGAAGACGTTGATGATCTGAATAGACCTATATCCAGTAACGAGATCGAAGCAGTGATCAAAAACCTCCCCCAAAACAAGAGTCCAGGCCCAGACGGATTCCCTGGGGAATTCTACCAAACATTCAAAGAAGAAATAACACCTGTTCTCCTGAAGCTCTCTCAAAAAATAGAAATGGAAGGAAAACTTTCAGACTCTTTCTATGAAGCCAGCATCACTCTAATCCCCAAACCAGACAAAGACCCCATCAAAAAGGAGAATTTCACCAATATCTCTGATGAATACGGACGCCAAGATTCTCAACAAGATCCTTGCTAACAGGATCCAACAATACATTAAAAAAATTATCCACCATGACCAGGTGGGTTTTATTCCAGGGATGCAGGGGTGGTTTAACACTCGCAAAACAATCAACGTGGTAGAACAAATCAATAAGAGAAGAGAACAAAACCACATGGTACTCTCAATTGATGCAGAAAAGGCATTTGACAAAATACAATATCCGTTCCTGATCAAAACTCTTCAAAGTATAGGGATAGAGGGAACATTTCTCAACCTCATAAAATCTATCTATGGAAAACCCACAGCGAATATCATCCTCAATGGGGAGAAACTGACAGCCTTTCCTCTGAGATCAGGAACAAGGCAAGGATGCCCACTCTCACCACTACTATTGAACATAGTGTTAGAAGTCCTAGCAACAGGAATCAGACAACAGAAAGAAATAAAAGGTATCAAGCTTGGCAAAGAGGAAGTCAAACTCTCTCTCTTTGCAGATGACATGATACTCTATGTGGAAAACCCAAAAGACTCTACCCCCAAACTACTAGAACTCATACAACAATTCATTAATGTGGCAGGATACAAAATCAATGCACAAAAATCAGTTGCATTCTTATACACTGACAATGAAAAAATAGAAAGGGAAATCAGAGAATCAATTCCATTTACTATAGCACCAAAAACTATAACATACTTAGGAGTAAACCTAACCAAAGAAGTCAAGGATCTGTACTCGAGGAACTACAGAACACTCATGAAAGAAATGGAAGAAGACACAAAAAGATGGAAGAGCATTCCATGCTCATGGATCGGAAGAATAAACATTGTCAAAATGTCTATACTGCCCAGAGCAATCTACACTTTCAATGCCATTCCAATCAAAATTCCACCATCATTCTTCAAAACTTTAGAACAAACAATCCTAAAATTTATATGGAACCAAAAAAGACCCCGAATCGCTAAGGAATTGCTGAAGAAGAAAAGCAACACTGGGGGCATCTCATTACCTGACTTCAGGCTTTATTACAAAGCTGTGATTCCCAAGACAGCATGGTACTGGCACAAAAACAGAGAAATAGACCAATGGAACAGAGTGGAGAGCCCACATATGGTCCCCCCAAATCATCTTTGACAAAGCAGGAAAAAATATCCAGTTGAAAAAACACAGTCTCTTCAAGAAATGGTGCTGGGAAAATTGGACAGCTATGTATAGAAGAATGAAACTAGACCATTCGCTTACACCACACACAAAGGCAAACTTGAAATGGATGAAAGACCTCAACGTGAGGCAGGAATCCATCAAAATCCTGGAAGAGAACATAGGCAGTCACCTCTTTGACATCGGTCACAGCAACTTCTTTCAAGACACGTCTCCAAAGGCCTAGGAGACAAAAGCGAAAATGAACTTCTGGGACTTCATCAAAATAAAAAGCTTCTGTACAGCCAAGGAAGCACTCAACAAAACAAAGAGGCAACCCACAGAATGGGAGAAGATATTTGCAAATGACACTACAGACAAAGGGTGATATCCACGATCTATAATGAACTACTCAAACTCAACACCCAAAAAAGAAAATGAACACATCAAAAAATGGGCAAGAGACATGAAGAGGCACTTCACCGTAGAAGATATACAAAAGGCTAACAGACACATGAAAAAATGTTCAGTGTCACTAGCTATCAGGGAAATTCAAATCAAAACCCCTCTAAGATACCACCTTACACCAGTCAGAATGGCCAAAATTAACAAGACAGAAAACAACAAGTGTTGGAGAGGCTGCGGAGAAAGGGGAACCCTCTTATATTGTTGGTGGGAATGTAAACTGGTGCAGCCGCTTTCGAAAACAGTGTGGAGATTCCTTAAAAAATTAAAGATAGAGCTACCCTATGACCCTTCAATTGCACTACTCGGCATTTACCCCAAAGATACGGATGTAGTGAAAAGAATGGCCATATGCACCCCAATGTTCATTGCAGCAATGGCCACAATCGCCAAACTGTGGAAAGAGCCAACGTGCCCATCAATAGATGAATGGATAAAGAAGATGTGGTACATATATATACAATGGAATACCATGCCTCCATCAGAAAGAATGAATATCCAACTTTTGTAGCAACATGGACCAGAGTGGAAGAGATTATGCTGAGTGAAATATGCCAAGAAGAGAAAGTCAAGTATCACATGGTTTCACTTACTTGCGGTGCATGAGGGGTAAACTGGAGGACAGTGGGAGAAGGAAAGTAAATGGAACTAGGGTAATCTAGGGAGGGAAACGAAACAACAGAGACTTTGGACACAAAAACAAACTGAGGGACTTGGAGGGAGAGGGGTGTAGGTATGGGAGAGCCTGGTGTTGGGTACTGGGGACACTTAAAGCATGGAGCACTGTGTGTGTGGAACGGGGAATGAATCTTGGAACACTGGAAAAAAAATTTAGTAACAATAAAGAAAAAAAAAGAGAACTCTTGATCAACATTATATATATGTATTATATAGCATACATGTGTATATATGTATGATACATATCTTCTATGTATATAAGCATGCCTTATATCTCACATTGATAAAGCAAAATTGTTGGAAGTATTTTATTCTCAATGATTGACCCAAGGCTTATACATAGTAAAAATTCTGTGTATGTCAATTGATCGATTATAGGAAGCCTAGAGTTGTACATTGGGAAGAATTGTGTTCTCCTCATCTATTTATATAGCCCTTTTTTAGTGACATAGATGGTGCTGTCAGAAATGGATGTGAACTAATATAGGAAACATCATGGGACACAGGGAAAAACAGTGAACATTGGCAGTTACCTCAGTTAAGCATTAGTCAGTGAGCAACAATGACTAATCTACTAAAATTCCAAACATGATCATGTCCCATTTTGTATCTAAAGCCTATGACATATCCTTCCTGACAATCAGACAGAATCCATTTTTTTACATTGAGAGATACTTCTAACCTCATCTCCTGCTGCTATTCTTCATGCATAAGTTGCCCTAATCATCCTTATCTTGGTTCATGCAATTATATATATGTAATCACTTATTTTGTATCTAGTGCATTTGCATTAACTGGTCTATAAATATTTTTAAACCTTCTCTCTTACTTTTCTGACTTTTATAAGAAAGAAAAATAATGTTTCTAGTTATTGGAAGTATGGAAAGCACTTCTGTTTCTTTTCCCCTCAATGTTTGCCAATAAATACCATTACGACTTATAGGTTCTTCTTACAATTTAAGTTCTAATCATGACTGAAGGCATTGAGGATTGTGATGGTAAAAACTGTTTTCATAAACACCATGGAGTCTTATTATCCTGCATGCTGTATATTCTAATTGGTCTTATATTCTCTGCATTATTGTATGAGTATATTTGTGAATCAACCTCAACTGGAGGTTAAGATAGTTTGTGAAATTTATTTACTGTACAAATGCCTGAAAAGATAGGCAGTACACAGAAAAATAATTGCAAATGGACCTTAATCTTAGAAAAACTGCTCAGTATGGTTTATAATATATTGATTAAACTATACTTTGATACCATTTCTCACCTATCTAAAAACAGAACTTCTGGAAGAAATCCTTTGCAACCTTGGATTAGGCAAGGATTTTAAAATATGATACTAAAGCCAAAATTCATGAATGAAACAATATATTGGACCTCATTAAAAATAAAACAAAAATAAAAACAAACAAAGCTTCTGCTCTTTCAAAAAAATACTGTTAAGCTACAGATGGAAGTAAATGTTTCCAATCAAATATATAATGAAATAGTTCTATCTAGAATATATAAAAACACTCAAAAGTCAATAATAAAAAAAATTTGACTATTTTTAAATGAGCTCATATTTGAGAAGACATTTCACTAAAAAAAGGCAGATGGATGACATATAAGGGCATGAAAAGATGTTCAATATTATTAGTCATTGTGAAAATGTAAATTAAATCACAGTGATAACAGTATACACCTATTATGGGGCACCTGGGTGGCTCAGTTGGTTAAGCAGCTGCCTTTGGCTCAGGTCATGATCCTGGAGACCCGGGATCGAGCCCCGCATTGGGCTGCCTGCTTGGCGGAAGCCTGCTTCTCCCTCTCTCACTCCCCCTGCTTGTGTTCCCTCTCTCACTGTTTCTCTCTGTCAAATAAATAAATAAAATCTTTAAAAAAAAACAACAGTATACACCTATTAGAAATACCAAAATTTTGAAAACGAAATATACTAAGTGTTGGCAAGGATGTGAAGTTGTTTGAATTCCCATTCCCTACTTTTGAATATGTGACTGAGCTCAGTAAAGGCTTCTTTTTTTTTTTTAAGATTTTATTTGGTCACCTGGGTGGCTCAGTTGGTTAAGCAACTGCCTTCAGCTCAGGTCATGATCCCAGAGTCTCGAGATCGAGTCCTGCATCGGGCTCCCAGCTCCATGGGGAGTCTGCTTCTCCCTCTGACCTTCTCCCCTCTCATGCTCTCTCTCACTGTCTCTCTCTCTCTCTCTCTCTGTCAAATAAATAAATAAAATATTTTTTAAAAAGATTCTATTTATTTATTTGATAGAGAGCACAAGCAGAGGGAGTGGCATGCAGAAGCAGAGGGAGAAGCAGGTTCTCCACAGAACAGGGAGCCCAGTGCAGGGCTCGATCCCAGGACCTTGGGATGCTTAACCTATTGAGCCACATAAAGGCCTCTCCTTGCTTTTGAGAATGTAAAATGGTATAACCTCTTTGGAAAATAGTTTATCAGTTTCTTAAATATAAAGCACACACGCATCTTATGATCTAAACATATTTACTTAAGCTAAAAGAGAGCACATGTGTGGACACAGACATGTGCATGAATATTCACTGAAGCTTAATTTGTAATAGCTGAAACCCAGAAACAACCCAGATGTCCATCAAGGAGTGAACATACAAAGTATGGTATATTCATACAGTGAGATACTAGTCAACAACACTGTAATGAATTATTGATATATAACTACGACATGTGTAAGTCATAAAATAAGTATACTGAATGAAAGAAAAACTAGATACAAAGAAGTACATACTGCATGATCCCATTTACATAAAACATTAGAAAATGTAGACTAATCTAAAATAACAAAGTCAATTCAGTTGGTTCAGAATGGAGGAGATGGGGAGAGGAGGGTGATAGGGATACTAAATGGAGATGTGGAAGCTTTTGGGGAACATGATATGTTCGTTATCTTAATTGTGGTAATGGATTCATATAAATATAATGTAAGCGAAAAATGACTAAGCTTACTTAATTGAATGAAGAAAAGGAGGAACATGCCCCCTCCTTGTTAGTCTGTCTGCTAAAAAATATAATAGACCCAATGAAAGATTTAATCTTTTAATCATATATCAAGGTCAATAGACTTCTGACCCTTGGACCAATAAATACTTCCAAAAGAACTTTAAATTCCCTCAAGAAGGTATTGGAGATAGTCACAAAATGAGTTCCCTTGTCTCTCAGCAGATTAGAGAAGTTCTTATTGTTCTTTTACTGTTTACTTTGTTGTATAAATATACATGAAATTTTGTCCAGACTCTTTTTAGACACTTTTGTGTTATCTTTATATGCATACAGATGTGTAATTCTTACTGACTGATAGATTATATTTTCTCTCTTTTCTGTAATGGGTATGGAAGTATTTTTATTGGCAAGACTTTATATAATGTATATATTACATGTTGTATACAATTATGTGCAATATGTAATTACATATGATATTATATATTGTAAAAAACAGTATGTACAAAGTTTATATGTATAGTTTATAGATATATAAATTTAATACTTAAATATATCAATTTTGTTGCATACCATTTATACCTCAATAAAGTATATAAAGAGAAGATATTCACTGTACTTAATAACTTCTCTAATAGAAACCTAAAAATAAATATGACAAAACATAAAGAGTTTTAGCCAAAAACAATAAAAAAGTATAATTATGGCCATTTACCCTCTTAACAATATATGTTTCTCATTTTCTCTTACCCCATTATGTAGTTATATTTCAAATGTATTGCTTATTACAAAGCAATGGAAATCAAAATGAAATTATAGAAATACAGTAATACAGTAATTTGGTTAAACTAATAAGAAACCCAATTATGTTATGCTATAAATTAAATATATGTAACTGTATAATTTAAGAAAAAATTAATAATGAAGGAAATGTTAAATGAACATAAGTACAATTTTGATTTTTAAATAAAAGCATTGATTGAAAATTTTAGTCAGGAAATGCATGAAGGTTAATCCAAAAATTCACTGGAACCTGCCTAGAAATAAATTAGTTCATTTGGAATGTATCACCAAAATTATTTTTTGATCTAATGATGTGGTAATTGAATTCTTCTTTTCTAATCTGAGGCAAGGGAGATAGTAGCACCACAAGGTAATTACTTGTCTAGTTAAATACATCGTCCTTTTCTGTGGAAATAATTTGCTTTTAGATTCATGCTGAGAAGCGACCAGCTTCTCTTTATCATAATATCATTTAACAAAATGTAGCATTCCTTCTCCATCAAATTAAAGCAATTTGGAAAATTGAAGAGTCTTTGGGTCTTTGCTCTTCAATCATCTTCCATTGTTGCTCTCAGCAGAAAAAAAGAAAAAAGAACACTAAAAAAATCCTTAAGGGCTTAATTTCCTTTCATACAACCAAGCCAAAGGAAATGATGCCCCTAAAGATGGTAATGACTCAGAGGCTTATGCCAGCAATATTGTCTTTAACAATACTTTTTCTGGGTCAGGCCAGTCTCTTTCACTCAATCACTGGACAACTTATAGCTAGATTAGATGATTACAGCCAGTAAAATGTTTAGGCTGAATAATAGTAAGATGTCTATAATATTGACCAAAATGTCTTTCTTATTCTTACTCTCTCTTCTTTCTTTTTCCCCACTACCTTCATACTCATAAACATAAAACCTCCATCAATGGTATTATTAGAAGAGGAGAACAGAATCGCTTCCTTATTAGTCCCAAGACAACAAGGAGGTGTTCCATCATCCCATGATGAATGATAGTGTCTGTTCTCATTAAATCTATGGTTTTAAGTGAGTAAAAATGCACTTTATAAGGTTTGTAAAGCATCTTGAAATCATAAGATTTAAATAATATTAAAAAGACTGCATGTTCTGTGATGGCACATATAAAGGCATTTGGAAAAGGCATTTACAATGATACTAGAAAAAAAGAAGATAAACTACTATCATAAGTAATTTCAGCATATCCTTTCTGAAGAATTTTTGGGACTATCAGGTTTGAATGATTATGGAGGCATACAAAATTTCATGTTATTTACATTAGCTGAAAAAAAATCACAAAATTTCTGGACAGGTAAAGAAAAATGATCTCTTGGCTGTCTAGAATGGCACCAGTATTGTAAGAAATCTAGGCTCTCTGTCCTTGGTATATCCATGTGTCCATTTCATAGCTGTAGGACAGTTTTCACAATATATTATATGCAATGTTCACTTAGTATAGTCTAGATAATAATTTTTAGAAATTCATATGTAATTAAAGATAAGCTAATTTAGGGGTGCCTGGGTGGCTTAGTTGGTTAAACTGCTTTCAGCTCAGGTCATGATCCCAGGGTGCTCGGGTCAAGTTCCGTGTTGGGCTCCTTGCTAATCGAGGAGCTTGCTTCTCCCACTCTCTCTTCTGCTGCCCCTGCTTGTGCTCTGTCTTGCTCTCTCTTTGTAAAATGAACAAATAATCTTTAAAAAATAAAATATTTTAAAAAGGTGTGCTAATTTAACTTAACTTCAGTGTTCAAATCTTTGTAGAATGAAATCATATTTATTATAAATTTTATGTAAACTTGATACATTCTTTACAGATTGTTCACTTTTTTAGCTTTTAATTTATGGAAAATTTCAAACATATATAAAAACTGATAAAAGAAGTGCCAGTGTTGCTAATATACACATAGAGTACATAGAGTACTCATCACTGTTTCATCCCTATTTCTGTCCAGTTCCCATTTCCAATGGATTACTTTGAAGTAAATTCCCAACATCTTACCATTTCATGTCTGAATATTTTACTGTGGTCTCTAAAAGGTAATGATGCAGACATAACCACAGTACCTGTGATATTTTATCCAGCATCAGAAGTATTTTTATATTGATATATGTAGATGTAATGATTTATTTTTAACCATTTTAAAGCACTCCAAGAAATCAGTGCACCATAACTTACTGACTAAATCCCGATGATAATTTTCCAGTCTTTAGGTCAGTACAAACAAAGCTTCATTGAAGGGTAGAAATCTTATTTTACTAGACATTGCCAGATTCCTCTCTAGACACTTAATTGATTCATATGCCTACTGGTAGTGAATGAGACAACCCATGTGAATGAAACAGATGTTTTCATTATTGAATTGAAGGGATCTCAAATGGTATAGCATTTAGTTTTCATTTGCATTTCCATTCTTGTTATCAAAATAAATTACATTTTCAGTGGGTCATTTTGGTTTTCTAATAAGTGAATTGCCAGTTCATATTTCTGATTTTTTCTTACTATGACATTTCTTTTTTCTATTTTATTAATATCCTAGTTAAAAGCACTGAATAATCCTCCCAGTTTGTGACTTGTTTTCTCCCTGTTATTTGTTGGACAACAACAACAACAAAAGTTAATTTCAAATCTTTCAGTATATTAATGACATATATTAAAATTGCCTATCTTTTCTTCATGCTTGTTTATTTTCTTTATAACTTCTCTACATATGAAAGCTTTCTCTACCATAACAACATTTAAATATTGTCTAATTTTTTATTTAACTGTTATTCATATTTATCAATTTTTCTAGACATTTGTGTTTTTGTTTTTTTGTATATTTTTGAAGTAAGAATCTAGTATTTTTCCATACAATGTCCCAACATCCCTGATCAATTGTTCAGTTCCTTCTTACTCTCTGATTTGTAATACCATCTATGTCATTGACCATATTCTCATATGTATGGGATGGTCAGGAGTCTCTATTGTGGCCCATGCATTGGTCTCTGTGTTATGTCCTTGTTTAAGTACCCCAACAGTTAATTGCTGGTGTTTCCGAAGGTCTTAAATCATATAAGACAAATCCTTTTATAGTGCCCTTACTCTCTTCCTTTGAATCGTTTTTATTATTCTGTGCCCATCAAAGTGTCATATAAATTTTAGTATCAGGAATGCCTGGGTGGCTCAGTCAGTTAAGCATCTGCCTTCATTTCAGCTCATGATCCTAGTAGGGTCCTGGGATGGATCCTCACATTGAGCTCCCAGCTCAGCAGGGAGTCTTCTTCTCTCTCTTCTGCCCCTCCCCCTACTCCTACTTTCTCTCTCTCTCAAATACATTTAAAAAATTACTATCAGTTTATCAACTTCTGCAAAATTTGTTTTATGCTTACATATTTATTTTTATTTTTTTAGAGCAAGTACATGTGAGAGCAAGGGGAAGCAGAGGGAGAGAGAGAGAATCTTAAGCAGACTTCATACTGAACGTGGAGACCCACATGAGGCTCGATCTTATTTATTTATTTAAAATTTATTATTTGAGAGAGAGAGAAGGAGTTCAGGGGTAAGGGCAAAGGAAGAGAGAGAGAAGCTGACTCCATGTTGAGTGGGATGCCTGATGCAAGGCTCAGTTCCACAACTCTATGAGGACCTGAGCCAAAACCAAGAGTCAGAGGTTTAACTGACTCTGCCACCTAGGCGCCCCTATTTTTAAAACATTCTGTAGTAACTGCTGCATACTAGGCCTTGTTCTAGGTTCTGAGTATTTTCTAGTAGTAACCTATATAATCTTTAAAATGCTATATTTTTGTGAAAAAAAAGTAGAAATTGAAAAATCGAGAGAATATAATGATGGTTTTTTGAAAGCCTAGTGAAAAATGAAATTCTACCAAAATTGACAAAAAAAGAAAAGCAAGCATGTATACTAACAATATTAGAAATGAGGAGGGAGTTCAGCAAGTAGTGATAAGAGATGCTTCTAGAAAATTACTAAGAAGTATTGCGCACAATTTTATGTAAACATATTTGAAAATGAAAGGAATTTTTTTCTGGAAAAAAATGTAAACTAATATTTTTTTAAAGGAAATTTTCAAGTTTTCAAAAAAATTTAAAAAAAAAATTTTAAAAATCCATTCAAGGATGGTGGTAGACCAATGCATCACTTTTCTGTTTTCTCTTTCTGTGATCTTAACTACTTTAGATGCTTCATATGAATGGAATCATTGAGTATTTTCTCTTTGTTAGTGGCTTATTTCACTTAGCATAATGTCCTCGAGTTTCATCCATGTAGCATGTGACAGGATTTCCTTCCCTTTTAAGACTACATAATTTTCCATTGTATGTATATGCCACATTTTTTCATTGATGCATCTATTCCTGGATACTTGGATTGCTTCCACTTCTTGGATATTGTGAATATACTGCAGTAAACATGGTTGTATGAATACTTCTTCAAGATCCCACTTTGTATTCTTTTTGGATATGTACCCATAAGTGGGTTGCTGGACCTTAACTTTTTAGGGAACCTCTATACTGTTTTTCATAATGGCTATGCCGCTTTATGTTCCCACCAGTAGTGCATGCCAAAATCCTCCAATTGGGGCATAACTGAAGCCTTTCCCATTCCTCTGCCTGCTTTTGAGTCTCTGCCAAATATAAGTGATAGTAGCTGTCTGCCTTATAGCAAGCTCTCAGTAATAGCCTTTGTTCTCTTTTGGGTTTTTTCATTTATTTCCACACAAAATTCAAACTCAGGATGACCCAAAGTCTGAGAAAAGAGAAAGGTTTTTGCCTTGAGAAAAATATCAGTTCAGTGAATTTTTTTTTGCATAGGATAAATTTATTCTAATTTCACCTAAATATAAACATGAGAGAAAAGGCAGAAAAAAATATGGTAAAAAAAGATAAGTAAAAAGGGAGCTATGTGGTATAGATATACAATGAAATACTATGCAGCCATCAAAAGAATGAAATCTTGCCATTTGCAATGACGTAGATGGAGCTGGAGGGTATTATGCTGAGTGAAATGTCAGTCAGAGAAAGATAATTATTATATTATCTCTCTGATATGAGGAATTTGAGAGGCAGGGCGGGGGGTCGTGGCGGGTAGGGAGGGAAAAAAAAGAAACAAGATGGGACTGGGGAGGGAGACAAACCATAAGAGACTCAATCTCAGGAAAAAAACTGAGGGTTTCTTGGGGGTGGGGGGGAAGGGATAAGTTTGCTGGGTTATGGAAAAATTAAAAAATTAAAATTAGAAAATTAAAAAATAAAGGGAGCTTTGCCTTACCAAATATTAAAATATATTTTAAAGTTATACTAATCTATATGGCAGAGCACTGTCCTAAAGTAGTCAGTTAAGTCAGTAGAATAGAACAGAGCCCAGAAATATATATATAATTGTATAAATGTATATATAATAAAAACTTCAATGAATTGCTAAAAATAAGATTTTTCGGTTATTTGGATTATATATATATACATATATATACACACATATATATGCACACATACATATATATATATGCACACATACCCATACACACACACACACATACATACATACATACATACACATCTGCATGTCCTAAAAATAAATGACAGATTGTAACCTAAAAGGTTAATTAGTTGTATAAAAATAAAGTGATCCAAAATAATGATTCTATACTCTTGAATTTTCATATATCAAATTATTGCATCGAACATTTAAATCATTAACTTCTTGAAAATAAAACATTGATAGAAAACACTAATGGGCAGATGAATGTATTTTTCTCAAGTTCAAGCAGAGAAACAGTAATATAAACAGAAAGGATATAAAGAGCATAAAGAATAGCATTATTTAATCCACAAATAAAAAAATTACCCTCTTCCCAAATGTCAGTGGCATACTTTAAAAAACAAAAATAAAAATAAATTTAGACCACAAAAAATAATTCAATACATTTTAAACAATAATGACAGTATAACATATAACCTCTAGACTCAATGCACAAACTTATTAACTAAAAGTAAGCATAAAAAACAATAACAATAACAAAAGTTTCTGAAACATCCAGGAATTTTATAATCTACTTCTGAATACATCTTGGATCAAAAAAAATTAAGACTGCAATTAAGTAAAAGCACTATATATCATAATAAATTGGTCTAGATTAAAATGGTACTGGGAAGAAAATTTAATCTTAAACATTTTTAGAGCCAACATAAGAAAATAAATGACTTACGCATTCAACATAATATGTTAGATAAAGGGCTGTATATTACGGTTAAGTATAGCAGAGATATGGGGCTCCTGACAATAAGATACTGCTCTCCATTTTTTAGATCTACTTTTCATTTTGTATCTTACTCTAGACATGTTGGCACCTCTCAATTTTCCAGCCACACCTCATGGTATTACCTAAATAAATTCTGTTCTTCTTTCCAGTTCTTAACATCATAACATCCTTCAAAGTCTACTTTCTTCTGTGAATTATTTTTGACATTAATCAGCCTATAGTAAAACAAAAAATAAATACAGAATTTATAGCATGAATTAATCTTGGAGTATATTTAAAAATCAATACTTAATTATGTCCACTCTTATTGTGTGTATGGCATCTGTAACTAGCAAGTAGCTCTGCCACAACCTTATCCTGATTGTTTTCCCCACATAGGTTATAAAATGGTTGATAGAGTTTACTTTTAGAAGAGTACCAATACATTTGTGACATGTTAATGACAATATTGTAACAGATTTGGAACAAGAGATGTACCAGATATACCAGAGGTGAGAGATAAAGCAATAATTTTGACCAAAGTTCAGAGAATTTATGATATTTCCAGATAAAGAGTAGGCTTTTGGACCTATTACTTAAGTTGATTATATTGTCATTTGGTTTTCCATTGAACTGTTCTCTTATCACTGCACTGTGATCTCATTGTATTTATTTTGCCACTTTACAGGATTCACTCTATCAAAGATCTTTGCCTCTAGCAAATATAACTTGTGTTAAAATGATTTCCAGTTATCCTTCAAAATCAGGTGATAGCCACCATCTGTAATTCAAAAAATTCCTCTTATTCCTCTACCATCTTTCCTGCAGTTCCTACCTTTTCTATCTCCTACTGATTGAAAAAACATTCTAAATGCATAGAAAAATCTAAAAGACATTTGCCACTGAAGATTTTGGGAAGAACTGCATCCCCATACCTATTTTGAAGATGATCTAGTGAGCAATAAGAACATGTACAGAGAAAAAATCAGGAGGAAAGTTCATTTGAAAGAGAAGCACTTCATTTCTGTGATGCCGGGTGCCTGAACTGATGGAAAGTAGCTGTCAGATAATAAACTGGATAAATTACCTGCCTGTTTTATTGCAAAGATAAGGGAACAGGGGCACCTGGGTGGCTCAGTTGGTTAAGTGACTGCTTTCAGCTCAGGTCATGATCCCGGAGACCCGGGATTGAGTCCCACATCAGGCTCCCTGCTCAGCAGGAAGCCTGCTTCTCCCTCTCTCAGTCCCTCTGTTTGTGTTCCCTCTCTCGCTGTGTTTCTCTCTGTTAAATAAATAAATAAACTATTTCTGGAACACACAGTTGGGGGATTTTTTTTTTTAACCTGTCATTATATTCCAGAATCACAGGGCTTAGATAAAGTTCAATATTGTTCATCACTTTAATATGGGAATTACTTGACAATTCTGAGAGACTGAATATTCAAATGGCCACCCACATGTGAAAATAAAACCCTGAACTGCAACCCCTACAGCATTCTGCTGAAAAACTACACCACGGCCTCTTCAAAAATTGGCCTAGAATAGTCAGGACATTGCCAGTCAACAACTGCCAGTCTTCCTGTTACCTGCCCTTGATGTCAACTCAGGACCATGACAGAAACTTATAGTCCTGATAGATTCAAATACTTCATATTACTAGTTTAATGTTTTTCCTAAAGTAGAAAGAAGTGATCGAAGTGGCAAACAGAGGGCTGGCATGAGTTATTTTAGTGATTTGACCTTTTTCTGGCTTCCAGAATTTAGTGTTTAATTTTTTTTAAGATTTTTTTTTTTGTCAGAAAGTGAGAGAGAGAGTGCACAGCAAGGGGAGCAGTGGGCAGAGGGAGAAACAGGTCCCCCAGTGAGCAAGGAGCCAGATGGCAGGACTCAATCCCAGTAAGGCAGGCACATATCCACTTGAGCCACCCAGGCATCTCAAGTTTACTGAGTTTTTAATGTTCTTTTCTTGCTGCTAAATTCTTTGTTGTCCAAGGCCAGCTGAGGAACATCACTCAGTGGGCATTTTCCCTGTGCTTCTGGATGCCTAGCCCTTATATGTTGCATTCTGTTTTGACTTGCTGTTGTTATTGTCATTTTATCTCATTTTAGCCTGTCTCACCATCGTCATCCAGATGCCTTGGTGTCTTTCTCAGTCTTAATCCATCAGGTCCTGGTATCCTTCAATGTCCCATTTCAGTTGGCAAATGGAGAATGATGGTTTTGTCATTAACACATAAAACACGCTGGCCCTTGGGAAAGTGGCCGCGATAACAAATGGATGCTTGGTGCCTGAGAAATGTGGAGCAATTCATTTACATTAACAAATGAAGGTCTCCCAAGTTCTTATTTAGCGTAACCAGTGCTAAGGAAATCGTAAGAGGGAGGAGAGAAATAGCTTGTGGGAAAAGAGAATAAACGCTAGAGTCTTCATTCAGTGGGAAGTTAAGCTGGTCCTGAATTAGTAATGTTAATCACACTGGATAATTATGGATTAAAGGTAAATCAATAAAGTGGGAAAAGGCAAATAACATGGTGACTGCTGGTGGGATAATAGTTATTTTTCTGGGCCATTCAAAAGCAATGCGGGTTAGGCACGGGGATCTTTGTAAACTGAGAAGTGGTTTTTTGTTTTGTTTTGTTTTGTTTTTTTGTTTTTTGTTTTAAAGAAAGGTCCTTTTATGGTTTACCTTCTCCTGAAAACCAAGTGATGATTTCCATTTTGCAGCAGAAATTAGGTGAACTCGGAAATAGCTGATTCATATACAAACCTAAGACCTTTCCTTCATTCAGGGACGTAAATTCCTTCTCCTCCATGCAAACTTTCCTTCATTCTACATACTTGTTTCATGTAAACCATGTGCCTAGAGGGTCATAAAAGTAACTGGTAAGAGAAATTAAAAGCATACTCTATGCTCAGAGACTCTTCTGTTACTTAAGCTTTAAATCAGGGCGTATGGGTGGCTCAGTCATTAAGTGTCTGCCTTTGGCTCAGGTCATGATCCCAGGGTACTGGGATTGAGCCCTACATGGGCTCTCTGTGCTCCCTGGTAGGTGGGAAGCCTGCTTCTCTCTCTCCTGTTTCCCCTCCTGTGTTCCCTCTCTCACTCTCTCCCTCTCTGTCAAATAAATAAATAAAATCTTTTTAAAAATAAATAAATAAATCCAGGGAGAGAGGTATTGTTTTAATCCCCTATTTTCTCTATTTTTAATCCACTTTTTCCAGATGTGAAAACTGAGGCACACAAAACCCAAGTATCACACATGGTCTCAAAATGTTTCAAGGGATTAAGCAAGGATTTGATTTTGATGGGTCTGACTCTGGACCCCGTGTTACTAATCATTTCTGTATTGAAGTAAAATTTTAAGTGAACAGAAGCACACAGCTGTGATTTGGGTTGGGCATTTTGGAGAGGTGCTAGTGGGGGGAAGAGAGGAATTCTGGTTTGCTAACTCTACTTCCACATGATTTGGTCTCCCCAGGCTGACAGGAAGGTTATGGTGTTAAGAGCAGATTTTAAAGCTAGACTGCCATGAGTAAAATTCAGCTTTGCTGCATACTGGCTATGTGACTCATGGGAACCTTACTTTAGCTCTCTGTATCTATAAAATAAGATAATATTGGTAATTATCTAATGGTGTTAAGGATTTTGTTAATATATGTATAAATAGTGCAAATATTTATATATATATCTGCCATCTGTATTCTGTTTTCCTAACTACATTTATTAGAAAACATTTTTGAACTAATTAGATGCTTTATTATATATCTTAGTGAAATTAATATTTTATATTACTCTTATATAAGCTTTGTAGAAAGTTTAAGCTTTTTTTAAAGATTTTATTTATTTATGTGACAAAGAGAGAGCACAAGTAGGCAGAGGGGCAGGCAGAGGGAGAGGGAGAAGCAGACTCCCCACTGAGCAGAGAGCCAATGATGCTGGGCTCTGTCATAGGACCCTGTGATCATGACCTGAACAGAGGGAAGATGCTTAACCAACTGAGTAATCCAAGTGCCCTGAATGTCTAAGGCTTTTAAGTGCTATGAAAAAATAGGTTGGATCTTCTGTTTTTGGGTCCTTCAAAAATTTGGCCCTGAAAAAAAGTTACTAGAAACTTGCAAAATTTAGTTGGCTATATATACTTTATATTTAAGAACATTGATGATTGAAGCATCTAGTATCAGATGTACCAAAGATCCGCAAAGGGAAAAGAGTCTTGTATGAAAAGATTAAATCAGAGTGATGGACAGCATAATATAAAATGACCTGGATTTGACCTTCAGCTTTGCTACTTACTAGCCGCATGTATTTGAACTATCCATTCTACTTTTAGTTTTTGTGTTTTTTTTTTTTTTTGCTTGCATTGTAGTGATAGTAGTTCAAAATTAATAGGACTGTTGTAAAGATTGAATGCATTTTATATGTAGACAGTGGTCTCAATAAATAATAGCTATTATTGTTTCCTGTGGCTTTGGCTGCCCTTAAATTTCCAGATTAATAGTGGGATGGCATAGAGGAGGAAAAATAATTTTCCCGTTATTCTTCTGAGTCTTAGTTTAGACTCCTATAATAAAAGTCCAATTAACAAAAGAAAAACAGAGGTTTAATAATATTTATGCCTCACACATATTGGAGACACCAAGGGAAAAATGAGTAATTCCCTGAGGTGGCATTGAATTCAGTATTAAATACCATCTTAATAGGGAAAGGAGAGGAAGGACATAGGTGCCTTAGGGGGTAAGTGATTAAGTGATTACTAGAGAAGATGAATAGGCCCTTAGAAGAATAGATGGGAGATATTGATAGTTTATGACAAAGTTCCTCTGGGTGTGGCATCAACTTCTAGTTTCTCTCACGATTAAGAGTCGTCCTTCCCTGATTGATGAAACTCCCAGGGAGTGGATTCACTGAGCTCCTGTTGACAGACCTGTCTTTAGACAGATAAAAGGACCTTCAGGGACAGGCTGTCCTTGCATTTGCTATTTCTTAAGTGCTTTCTACTCAAAATAATCAATATGCTAATGCTACAGATTTCAGGGCAACATGTCCTGAACTCCTGCAGGCATATTTTGAGGTGGCATGTGTAGGTACACTTCAACTAGGTAAAACCTTCTAGCTTTCATCTTCAAATCAAGTCACCAATATCCTTTGTAAATTTTATTTCATGCTATTTACGTATTTAGAAAAAACAACTAAGGGGTAACTACTCACATACGTAACACATACTCTAAAATCACTTATTCTGTGTCACTTTGGGTATATGTGGCCCATTCACTTTGTATGCCTATCACCTCTATCTTGAATTAACTCGATCCTTCTATTTTTGGTCACTGTAGCTCTCCTTCTTTCCTAGGGGATGTATTTCTATGAAATAAGGAAAAACAAGATGATATCTGAAGGGTAGGTAGCAATTAACTAGTTAAAATGATAATGAAAAAAACAAGACAGAGAAATAGCATGTGCCAAAAGGCCTTTGGTTGAATAGTATTGTAAGAGTTCCTGAAAGTTGATCAACGGACTGGAACAAACAAATGGCATCATAATTCAAAATGACACTGAGTAAATGATATCAAAATTTTGAATTAAAAAAAATGCTGTATAATACAAAGATACAGTGTGGTAGATTGACACCCATACTTGTAACCATTATGATGAGTGAAGGGTTAATATTCTCACCATTCACAGATCATTCAAGAATATGCTACGTTTTAAAATTAATTTTATATTTTTAGATCATTTTAGGTCTTCAGTAAGGCCTTAGTTTTCTTCACTTGGGTCCTGTGGATTTTACTCTTAATATTCTTACAGATTTTACAACTTTTCTAGTTAATTTTAATTGGATTTTAGAGGGGGTGGAGTTTTTATTTCTAGGTAGATGTTTTTCTACTGGAATAATATAAGTATCAATTTGTGCGAATTTATATTATAGCCAGTCATATTAGCCTAAGAAACTTTAACATTTTTAAAATTATCAGTCTTTAGAGATGTATAACTATAAACTCAGAGCAAAATATACAAAACATTTATACCAATATTTGTACCACTTACTTTCATTTTTTATAATATTGTACTTACACTTTGAATATTAACAGGATATAAAGATTGGATTAAATTATCCTAAGATTTATATGAAAAAATAAATGCCAAGCAGTAACTAAGATATGTATATTGAAAATAAGAATTCCAATGGAAATTTTACTATGCTGGATATTAGTAGAGCCATAATAATAAAATCAATTTGGCATTAGTTAGAAACATAAAAATAAATCATGGAAAGTAATACAGAATATTCAGATTGCATACCTCTGGTATTAAAAAAAAATATGAGGTTATTAAACCCCAAACTCTCACTGATATTAATGGAATACCTACTCATAATACCAAATATATATAATTGGGCATATCAAATAAAGCTAATACAATGAAAAGTAGAGTTCAGCATCCAGAAGAAGGAGATACAGAGAAGATAGTCTGGCATTTGGGATGACTTTTTGACTAGATGCATCCTACTAAATCTTGTAAATTTGAGTAAAGGGTGAGATGTTCATCAGAGCTTTTAGTAACATCTTAGAGTTAGTGTGACAAAACATGGCCTTCCAAGGAAGATGGGGCTTGGTAAAAATACCACATTCTCTGTCCTTAAAAGGCTCAACCTTCAAAAAAATTATAAACCAGAGTATACCACCATTGAAAGGATTGAAGATCAGCTCTGAATCATCTGCCCATCCCTGAAATTACATTAAGAAAACACTGTCTTTTTTCCTAAAAAAAATAAGCATCTTTTCTGGAGTAAAGTGGCATCATGATACTTTATTTTTATATTTTTATTTCTACCTTGTTTTCAGATACACTACCTACCATATGAGAAAATAACTATACTCATGTAGAAACAAGAAGCATGATTTAAAATCAAAAGCAACAAGCATATAAATCTTTGAGGGATCTAAAGCTATAGTTATCAGATGCATGTTTGATATGTTTAGTTAGATGAAAGACAGGAAGAAATTTGGTAGAAAAATAGAAAATTTTATAAAAAGAACTAAATAACAATTACCTAACTGAAAAATAAAACTAAAGTTACAAACTAATTATGCTGAAAGACTTAGTAAATTGAAAGATCAGAAGAAAAGGAAAAACAAAACAGTAAGAAGTATGAAAAGACTAAAGAAAAATGCAGAGGATAAGGGAAAATAGATGATACAGTTAAAAGATGTTTAGAATTTCAGAAAGAATGAAGAAAAAAGAGGCTAAAACAAACTTTTAAGAGACAATGGTTGAAAATTTCTGAATGTAATAAATAAAAGAAAAACTTTACTCATAACAAAGCTTCCTAAAGAAATTTTAAGGCAAAAAATATATTAAAAGCAGCTAGAGGAAAACTTAAAATAGTTTATCACCCTGAAAAAAAACAACAATTAGAATTAAAAGAAGCTCTTTAAAAGAAGCCATTGAAGTCAGAAGACAATGGATTGTTTACTTTAAAGTGCCCAAAGCAAATAATAACCAAATCAGAGTTCTGTGCACTATGAAAAAAGCCTTAATATTAAAGGGGGAGAAAAGGTAAGTTTAAGACTTCAATAAACTTCATCACTAGCAGAAAGACACTAAAGGAAAAGTTTCTTTAAGCACAATTAAAATAATTTTAGAAATAAATCAGTTTCTTATTAATAATTTCTGAGTATTATGTTGTATGGAGCAGACAATGAATGTCACATTTTTTCTATAATAAAAAACACAAGAAAAATTGTTCCTCTCCCATACTTCATAACAAAATATCATGAAACGAAATAATGCCAAAAAAATTAAGTCATAAATATATTACTTTAATCTCAATGAAATTGAAATTGATTTATTTTTATGTTCATTCATTTATTCATTTTTTGCTGAAATATGGGAAGGAAACCCTAAATTTTTTTAAAAAGATTTTATTTATTTAGGAGAGAGAGCATGAGTTGGGGGGGTGGGTCAGAAGGAGAGGGAGAAACAGAATCCCTGCTGAGCAGGAAGCCTCCCTTGTGGCTCAATTCCAGGACCCTGAGATCATGACTTGAACCAAAGGCAGACACTTAACTGACTGAGCCACCAGGTACCCCAAGAAAACCCTAAATTTAAAACAGAAATATCAGATAGGTTAAATGAATTCAGTTTGATCACATAGCTCACAAATTAAGGGAGGTATAGAACTAGGTGACACGCAAATTTTATAGTTTGCTTATTCTTATTAGAAGGAAAACAGTTTTGGAAGGAAAGGTGATATAGTTTTTTAGTCAATCCCAAGATATCATGTGTCCAAACCAAATTCTACATGGAAGGACAAGATCAGTGGGGAAGCCATTCTTGAACTTTTGGAGAGCTTAAGATTTGGTTCACAGAAAAGGATCAGTAAGCAGGATAAAATCGAGTAGTTCATGCACTAGCAAATTATTTTGAGGGAAAAGGCATCAGTAGTATTGATAAAATGAATCATACCTGCTTTCCTTTAGGAATTATGCAAAGATGTATCAGGCTTTTCATGTTTTGATATAGAGTTCTTACACTTTTTCAATTGGTCAGGTATTTTGCCATTCTTCCATAAGTTCCTCCACAGATTCTGATTCTAGACTAGGATGTTTTCACTTTTCTGAGCAGTCTTTCTTCTTTTGTTCAGAATGATTCTCCCCTGGAATTTTATTTTTAGAGTTCAGTAAGGCATTGGCTATCTCTACTCTCTCTTTTTCCCACTCCCAATTAATGCATATATGCTAGTGCCACATATATTTTAGGTAACTAGATTCCAGATGATCATAATGTGAACATATGAACACTACAGTGATTCACTAAACCTTTTAGTGCTATAGGAGGGATCTCAGTACTAATGATCATGTATTTGTTAATTCTCAGCTCGAGGGCATTAATTAGCATTATCTCTTCTATGGCTTTGTCCTCCTTTTTGGCAAGAGTGAGCGTTGTTGACAAGAATTGGAGAGAATATGTCTGAATTTGAACAACCTTTGACCCACACTGGAAACACTATTCAAGAATATACTAGATTAATGTATTTCATTTAATAGGCTTCAGAATTTCTACCAATACTTACATAGTCACATTGCAATCACACATTTTAAGAGTGACTCCCATTTATCATAAAATTCGATAAAGGCAGAGTCACTGTATCACTATAAACATAACTCATAGACTGATTCTAATACATATGTTTTCTGCCAAATATTTCAGACAGCAATGAATAATCTGTATAAATTAAATGAAGCTGAAAATTCCAATTTGATCAAAAGAATACTTACACCGATGTTAACTGATTTATTAAATTTCAGTTGTTATGAACCAAGAAAAAAATGTTTTCACATATCAGACTTTCTACTATCATTAAATAATAAATAGATTTCTAAAATGTCATACGGGGTACAGCATCTTAAAAATTCTTCTGTAGACTGTAATATATAGACTATAATATAGTCTCATAGAGTGAAAGGTGTTTGTGTGTATTCACATTGCTCATTCATGTTTATGTGGGTTTGGGATCTGTGTGTTGAATTTGTATATTTAAATGATGCTAATTGTGGGTAAAATTGTAAACATATGTAAGCATATTTTATCTCTAGGGCTCTTCTCCTAAGACTTTTTTAAAGATTAACTTTTCTCCTCTCGTCTGGAGATACTCTAACCATCAGAAGCAGTCATTTGCAGAATTCTTTTCTGCAAGGAATTTTTACTTTCACTCTTATCCCTGTTTATTAACTGAAAATCATATCCTAGTAAAGGAATAGTATTGTTCTCATTGAGAGCAAGACAACAAGTGATGAGAGAAAGGATAAAGGATGAAAGAGGGAAAAGGGGAAAAAAGTGGAAGAGAAGGAAAGAGGAAGGGGAAAAAAGTTTCTTAAAAGAAAGGAGAATGTCTCATGAAGCTCAGTGGAAAAGAGCTGGAAAGAAACTAGCAGCACCTGGTAACTGGACCAAGGAGGGAAATTTGTGTTAAAAGTGGTGGTGACAATGGAGCCTCTGCATGGCTCAGTGGGTTAAGCTTCTGACTCTTGGTTTCAGCCTAGATCATGATCTCAGAGTTGTGAGATCAAGCCCCACTTTAGGCTCCACTCTCAGCACAGAGTCTGCTTGAGATTCTCTCCCCATCTCTCCCCCTTTTGCCCTTCCCCATTCATTCATGTTCTCTTGCTCTAAATAAACAAACAAACAAACAAATAAATAATTCATTTTAAAAAATAAATAAATTCTTTGAAAAAAAAAAGTGGTGGCAAGTTCCTGGAGAGAGATAAATGTCCTTTTCTGTTCTCAGCAAAGGAAGGAAAGGAGCAAGGAAGGGAGGGAGAAAGGAAGGGTGAAAAAGGAAGACAAAGAAAGGAACACAAATAAGTATCTTTAAAAAGACAAATGTCTTCAAAATTATTGTAGGAACTTATTCAATTAATTAGCTTAATTCCGGAAGCTATGAGTTTTTAAGCAAAATATTATATAATCTTGTGTTTATTCTTCATAGAAAAAAATCATTCAGCTGTACATTCTAATTCACTCAACATAAATAAATGTGGTGTTAGTAAATGCATTTTGCAGAGGATAGTTTATATAAATTTAGTTTTTAAATGAATAAACTTTATTTTTTGAGCGATTTAATAAGTTTATGGTAAGGTTGAACAGAAAGTACAGAGTTGCCATAAACAACCCCCCCGCCTTTCCTTATTACCCTTATTATTAGCATCTTGCATTAGAATGGTACATTTGTTACAATTAATGAACCAATATTATTAACTAATGTCCATAGTTTACATTAGGGTTCATTCCTCATGTTGTACATTCTGTAGTTTGACATATGTAATGACACATATCAACTACTATAGCAACATACACAGTAGTTTCACTGCCCTAAAAGAGAAGCCTGTGCTTCATTTATTAATAGCTCTCTTTCTCCCCTGAACCCCTGACAACCTCTGATCTTTTTACTGTCTGTTGTGTTGCCTCACTGAGAATGTCCTGTAAGTAGAATCATACAGTATATAGTACTTTCAAATTGACTTCTTTTACTTAACAATATTTAATGTTCTTCCCTGTCTTTTCATGGCTTGATAGCTCATTTCTTTTTAACACCAATTCATGCTCCACTGTATGAATATACTGTGGTTTATTCTCCTGAAACAGTTTATTAGGGTTTCCATAACAAAATACTATAGACTGGATGGCTCAAGTAACAGAAATTTATTTTCTTATAGTTCTGGAGGCTAGAATTTTAAGATGAAGATGTTGGAAGGATTGTTTTCTTCTCTGGCCTCTCTCCTTGGCTTGCAGATGACCATCTTCTCACTGTGTTGTAACATTGTCTTTCTCTGTGCATACATATCCCTTGTTGTCTCTTTGTGTGTCTGAATTTTCTCTTTTTGTGAGGATACCACTCTGATTGCATTAGGACTCATTATAATGACCTCTTTTAAATTTATCACCTCTTTTACTGTTCTGTCTCCAAATGTAGTCACATTCTGTGGTACTGAGTGTTAGAGCTTCAACATACGAATATTGGGGGAAACAGTAGAGCCCAAAACAGCCATCTTATTTGCCTCCAAGTTTTGGCATTTAGTAGTAAAGCTGCTATGAAAATTTATGTAAAAGTTTATACCTGGATATACATTTTCAGCTCAATTGAATAAATACCTAGAAACACAATTGGTGAATTAATTGGTAAGAGTACGCTTGCTTTATATGAAGGAAGTGTGTGTGTGTGTGTGTGTGTGTGTGTGTGTGTGTGTTTTATATCAAGAATATGCTTAGTTTTATAAGAAACTGCCAAAAATTTGCCTGTTTTTGCACAAACACGTGTGCATGGAACATAGGTATCTATTAACAGCCTGTGCTTGCAATTGTGTACTCATCGTTTAAGCAATAGTCTATACTGTGAATTGATATCTACATTAGAACACACCTAAGACAACCTTGTCTACTCCTCTCTTTACTATTTCAAACACTTTTATTTTGAAAGAATTCTAGATTCACAGGAACATGCGAAGATACTACGGAGAGGTCCCATGTAACATGTGTTGCGTTTCCCCTATAATTACAACTCACATTAACTAGAGTACAATATCAAAACCAGGAAATTGGTATTGGTGTAACATGTATGTAGAGTTTAAATCATTTGGTTACGTGTGTAGATTATGCCATGACTCAATCAAAGAACTACCCCATCCTCACAAAAAAAATGTTTGTTTGTTTTCTCATACTAGCACTTCAGAGTCAGACCTATTCTTCTCACCAATCATTCCTAATCTCTGGTATCTACTAATATGTCCTCCATTTTCAAAATTTTGTTATTTTAAGAACAGTATATAAATGAAATAACAGTTTATGGCTTTTTGAGATTGGCCATATTTTTACTCAGCAGAATACATTTACGTCCATCCAAGCTGTTAAATATGTAAATAGTTTACTCAATTTTATTGCCTAGTAGTACCCATGGTATGGATGTACCACAGTTTAGTCATTCTTCTATTGAAGGACATTTAAATGTTTCTGGTTTGGGGATATTTGAAACAAAGCTGCCATTAACATGTTAATATAAGATTTCTTGTAGAGATAACTTCATTTCTCTGCAATACATGTTAAAGGAGTATTATTTTTGGTTTGAATGTTAAGAAAGCTTAATTGCTGTTTGTTGTTGTTGGTTTTTCAAGAAATGGACAAGTTATTTTCCAGAACAGCTGTACCATTATCACTAGCATTGTATGGTAGATCTTTGTTTTTTCTCTTCATTCTTGCAGGCGCACCTATCTGTACATATACATATGTGTGTATGTATATATGTATATATATATAATTCTCTCTATATAATTTCATTTCTTCAGTAGTTTTAGGGCTATTCAAATGATCTGTTTGAAATAGTGTGTGGTACAGTCTAAAGATTTGATCCTTTTCATCTAATGGTGAAATTTATGTATGTACAGTTGTTCGAAGTTCCCCTTATTTTCTTTTTTGATACCTATAGTGTCTATAGTAATATCCCAGTTTCATTCCTGGTGTTGGTTATTTGTATTTTTTTCCTTTATCAGTCTTCTTGTAGTGGTTTCTCAATTTTATTAATTTTAATCACAAAGGTGGTTACCTTTTGTTTTAAACCACATTTTGTTTTATTGATTTTTTTTGTTGAATGTTTATTGCTGCTCTTATCTTTCTTACTTTCTTCTTTTGAGTTTTTTTCCTTTTTAATATGTTCTTAAAGTGGAGCATTGATTATTGACTTGAGATTTTGCTGTTTTTTAATTTATGAGACTTTACTTTTATCTTTCTGTTACTGATTTTATTTTTCTAATACTGATTTCATTGTGGTAAATGAACATATTGTGTATAATTTCGGTTATTTTAGTTGGAACTTTTACCTAGCCTGGATATAGTCTGTATTGTTAAACTTTTTATAGCACTTGAAAAAACTGTGTATTATATAGTGGTTAGATGAAGTGTACTGTAAATTGTAGAGTACATCCTGTTGATAGATTGTGTGTTGAGTTATTGTATACCTTTGTTGATCTTCTGGCTAGTTGTTCTACCAGTTGTTGAGAGAAGTTTAAATTTTGATACTTTATTTGTGGACTTCTGTATTTCTGTTTTCAGTTGTCTCAGTTTCTGCTCCACATAATACATAGTTATGTTATTTGGTGAACACACACTTAGGATTGCCTATGTTATTTTTTTGTATTCACCATTTATATATAATATAATTATTGATGTTAAGGTTTAAGCATGACATTTTGCTTTGTGTTTTATTTCATATTTTAACTCTCTTTTATTTTCCCTGACTTCCTATAGTTTACCTAAATATTTTTTTAAATTCTATTTGATTTGTTTATAGTGTTTCAAGTGTATCTTTTTGTGTACCTTTTTATAGTGGTTGCTGTAGATGTTCTATCACATGTACACAACTTATCAAGTCAATTGTTCTTCCATTTAAAATGTAACTATCATAAAAGTAAAACTTTCCCTACATACAAGAGACCAAGTTATCCTTTTTACTTAAGACATTGAATATAGGGATGCCTGGGTGGCTCAGTTGGTTAGGCTCCTGCCTTCGGCTCAGGTCATGATCCCGGAGACCCGGGATCGAGTCCCACATCAGGCTCCCTGCTCGGCGGGAAGCCTGCTTCTCCCTCTCTCACTCCCTCTGCTTGTGTTCCCCCTCTGGCTGTGTTTCTCTCTTTCAAATAAATAAAATCTTAAAAAAAAAAAAAGACATTGAATATAGTTTAGAAATCAAGAAGAAAGTGAGTCTTTCTTGTGTTTATCTGTAATTTTGTTTATTCCATTTTCTTTTTTCCTTCTTGATACTGCAAGATTCCTTTTCATATACTTGTTGTTGTTCAAGAGATTCTTATATAGATTCTTTCAGAGTAGGTCTATAGGATACACAAATTCTTTTCATTTATCTTCACCTCAGAATGAATTTATTTCCCTCTTTATTACTAAATGATAATTTTGGCAGATGTTGAAGTTGGGGTTGGCATTTTTTTCTATTAACATTTGAAAATATTGTTACTTCCTAATGGCTTGAATGATTTCTGACAAGAAATTAGCTATGATTTGAAATGTGTTTTCTTTATATGCAGAGTGTCACTTATCTCTTATAACTTTTAAGATATTTTTTTTCCTTAGTCTTTAGTTTCCAAAAGTTTTACCATAATGTATGTTGACATGACTTTCTTTGAGTTTGTCCTATTAGGAGTTTATCCAGCTTTTGAATCTGTAAGCACGTCTTTTAACACAATTAGGAAATTTTCAACTATCATTTCTTCTAGGAATCTATTAATATGAATGTTAATTCATTTATTATAGTCTCAAGGCTTCCTTGAGGGTTTTTTTTTTCATTTAGTTTATTCTCTGTTAAGATTTCTGTTTTTCAGTCTCCAAATTCACTGGTTATTTTTTTAATAATTTGTTTTATTTTTTCAGTGTTCCAAGATTCATTGTTTATATCCCACACCAAGTGCTCCATGCAATTCATGCTCTCAGTACCCACCACCAGGCTCACCCATAACCCCACCCCCCCTTCTATACTCTTCGTTATGCTGTTGAACTGCCTTAGTGATTTTTGGGTTTTTGTGTTTTCTCTTTCTTAATTTTATTGTATTTTTCAGTTTTAAATTTCTTCTTAGTTCTTTATCTATTCTGTTTCTTTGCTAGAACTTCCTTTTTTTGTTTCAGCATGTTCATATTTAATCATTGAAGAGTTATATATGATGGCTGTTTTAAAATCTTTATCAGATAATTCAACAAGAAAATTCAGGGAACTCACCATCATATCATTCCTTGGGTCCCAAAGTCCTACTCAGTCTTCCTTCATTCTGCATTTCAGCGTCTTCTTAATTTGTTTGGTGTATAATTTCTAGACTTTTTAGTTGCACTTAGCAGGATGAATAAGGCGAAGTGCATTCATATCTGGAATGTTTAAAAGGAAGGTATTATGGTCTGAAGTTTGTCCCTGCAGAACTTGTGTTTTGAAACCTTAACCCATACTGTGGCTGTATTTGCAGTAAGATGGTGATTAAGATTAAATGAAATCACCAATAGGATTAGTGTCCTTAAAAGGGACACAAGAGAGCATACTCTCTTTTCACCATGTGAGGTTATAGCAAGAGGGCAGCCATCTGCAAGCCAGTCATAGAGTTTTTGCCAGGAAGTGAACAGGTAATCACCATGATCTTAGACTTTCCAGCCCCTAGAACTGTTTTGGTCAGCCAGTCTGTGGTATTTTGTTATGACTAAGACAGAAGGAAAGGAAAGGAAAAAAACAAAGTCCTCCTTCTTTTCCTCTTTTAATCTCATTAGTAAATTCTAAATGCATAATGATGAAACTTCTAGAAGGCATTTAAATCCTAGCGGCTTGGAGAACCTCAGTGTTTATGAACTTGTTTCAAGTGCTGTAGTGAGAAATACACTAGATCATGGTGAAGGAAGATCTTGAAATATAGAGTTACCTACAAATTATTTTTTAAAAAATGGGTTATTCCCCTTCTGAGCATAGTTAATCTTTGTGGCCTGCATTCTACACACCAATAGATACTGCCTTTATCTCTTTATTTTCTGTGGAGTCCTTTGTAATATTTGATTGCCTGTCATACATCTCTGCTTCTTATTGTTGTGGAATATGCTATTGTATGTTTTCATATGGGCCACATTGTCTCATTTCCTTCTATAGAAGCCAAAAGAAAAGGATTGTTCTGCCCTTGGCCTTATCAGGTACAGTATGAATACATGACTCAGTCTAATCCCTTCTATGCTCTTAAAGAGAGCATTGAATACAAAGTAAATAATACAAAGTTGAAAGATATTTAGTTTTCATTTAAAGTAATAGTGTTATGATAGTATGTTGTGGGGGGAAAAAAAGTATGTTGTGTCTGAAAGTGGTCTACTGAAAGCGTGGATGCGTTTTGGCCAAATTCTTTATATTGAGGTAAGGTTGCTGTCTTTTTTATTCTAGGCCTGCTGGAGCTGTCACCTTAGATTCTGAGCCTCATCTATGTCTAGATTTCAACTTTTGTTCAGTTCTGTAATCTGTCATTATCCTTACACTTGATCTAATATATTTCTCTTTTATTCATCCTCACCCAAGCCTCCAAGATAAGCAAATTTGTTTCTGTCACTTGTAACCAAGAAACCCAACAGATACAGATATCTGAGAGAGGCATATAGATATCAGACATGTAAAGGAAATGTATAAAACCTCAGACTTTCCTTCTTGCCTAGCTGGGATAAAAGGGAGTGAACATTCCATTAATTTTTTTCAAAATGAGAATCTGGCAACTCAAGATATATAGTATGAAAAGGAGTGTCAGAAATATCATTTGTATTCTTATGGAATCAAAGGTCCATTGAAGACAAGGCTTTGGATGCTGGTCCCTTGAACAGTATAAGGGACATGAGGAATTCAGTTACTGCAGAAGGTAATTGCTGCTTCTGAATGAAAATAGCTAGAAGGAAAAAAAAGATCAAATTCCCCAGCTGTCTAATTAAATAGTATAAATGTTATAAATAATATAAAATAATTTTTATAAAAAATTCTTACTTGTGATGTTTTATTTTATGTGTTAACTTGACTGAAGTAAAGGATGTACAGATTGCTGGTAAAATATTTTCCTGTGTATCTGGAAGAGATTAGCTATTGAATTCTGAAGAAGATAGCCCTTACCAATACAGGTTAATATCAGTCAATCTGTTGAGAATCTAAATAGAACAAAAGGCAGAAGAAGGGCAAATGTACTCTCTTTATTTGAGCTGAGACCTCCATCATCTCCCTCAGAAATTGGCATCCGTGGTTCTCAAGCATTCAGATTGAAAGCATGACTCATGCCTTTGCCCCCCACAGTTCTCAGGCCTTTGGAATCAGAGTGGGACTTAACACCATTAGCCTCTTTGGTCATCAGTCCTTTGGATTCAGACTAAATTGCACTATCAGCTTTCCTTCTTCTCTAGCATGTAGATGGCAGATTGTGGGACTTCTTGGTTTCCATACTAATGTGAGTTAATTTCTATAATGAATCTTTCTATAGATAGGTACATAGATACATAGACATAGAGATAGATCCTATTGGTTCTGTTTTTCTAGAGTATCCTGGCTAATACAGAGAGTGAGGGTAGTGATCAAAATTGTCCAATAGGGGGGTGCCTGGGTGGCTCAGTTGGTTAAGCGACTGCCTTCGTCTCAGATCATGATCTTGGAGCCCCACATCGGGCTCCCCGCCCAGCGGGAAGCCTGCTTCTCTCTCTCTTGCTCCCCCTGCTTGTGTTCCCTCTCTCGCTGTGTTTCTCTCTGTCAAATAAATAAATAAATAAATAAATAAAATCTTTAAAAAAAATTGTCCAATAGGCAGGTATATTTAGAGACTGCTATAAGATTATGAGGGTTACTGGGGAAAAAAATGAGCAGCCCACTAAAGTTCTTTTTTGATTTTTAGGGCTTCTAAGTTATTACTCAAACCTGAATTATTTCACAATCCTGGAGTTCCTTGAAGGGAGAGGAGTCCATATACTTTTAAGAAAAGACAATGTAACGGCACCAAAATTTGTATTTTTTTTACCCTTTAACAAGATGCCTAGATTGAAAAGATACAAGAAAAAATTAAATCATGAAAAATGTCAGGACTTTAGGACCTTGGCCCTGAGAACATTAATTCCTATTCACAAAAATTAGTAGGCTTACTAAACAGAGTCTTCAACTTAACAAAAGAGGGATTATAGAAATGGCAAAATACGAACCACTGAAACTCCATTCTTACCATAATAATAAATGTTCAGGTGCCTGGGAAGTCTCAGAGGTGAATGCAACTTTTAAGACTTATAAGATGGTAAGGAAGATAATTCCCACACATTCTCATTGTATCTTCATATGACCAAATACAAAAGACACATGTAACATTGAAGAATAATAATGGATTACATGATAAATATCAATAGCAAAAGCAAATTTCTTTCTAGAGCAAAATTTCATTGCCCCTAGCATGTGGCGACAAAAATTTGGTCATTAGTCTGATAAGTAGAAAACAGAAACAGCAGTTAACTTGCACCTGGCAAGTATAATATCTCACTCTTACCAGCGTGCTCTAGTATCCCTCATGCAACTAGGCAAAGAGAAAAAAACAAAACATTGTGTCAGTTGATGTGATTGATTTTTAATGTCAAGCAACAATAGCTTCTGCAACACATGGTTTCCAGGGAGAAGTTATGAATGGAAATTAGGGGGTCTACTACAAGGTGTAGGCATAAAGGCTAATGGAAGACTAACTGGTAAAGCTAATCAACAGTTACTATATAGATGCGTGGACATGTTTGGAGGAGTAATGACTGAAAGGAAACTTAGAACTTCTGGCGAACTTCTGCATCTATTTTTCAGTCTCAATTTGGATTCATAGTGGGATTAGTTTGTGAAAACTCACTGAAGTGCATATTTATGTGCACTTTTTTGTGTATATACTTCAGTAAAAAGGTTTTATTTAAGTCAGTAGAAGACTCAGCAACCTAATATAGGCAAGACTATATTCCTCAGAAATAAAAGTTTTTATCACACCATTGTTTAAGTGCTCTGATTAGCTGAGGTGCTAGCTGAAAACAGAGTTCTTAAAAGGGAATGGAAGACAAGAGTCATAAATACTATTGGTGCCAGTGTGACTAGTTGCAGACACAGAGACTATAGTGTCCCTTGTAGCCCCCTGCCCCTTTGTGTTGTTGTTCTCACATTTATTTATTCATTCATAGTAATTTTATTTACTTTTCTGTATATTTCATCACTATATTTTTATAAAGTGTTGTATTATTAATTGTAATTATCCTTTAGTCAGTATTTTGCAAAATATCAGGAGAGAATCAAGATTGATGAGTATGTTTTACCCCCAAATCATGGATTTATGAGTTGGATAGGGTAACTTGTGGTTCTGAATTATTCCCTTTGAGGAGGTATTGAGTATGGTTTTTGGTTTTAAGAGGGACATGGACAGAGGGAAGGAGTAATTTTGTGTATGTAGGGGAAGAAGAGTACCTGGTGATGATAGACAGGCACATAGATTGATCATAATAGTCATTTGCCAAGTTTTTTATCTACCAGAATTTAACCTTTCCTTCCTATTTGGGAAGAATCCTCAATTATGTTTGATACTGGTAGGAAAGAGAGTCCAACCAACTATTAGGGAAGTTATAAAAAAGTAATCATCTCTCTTCCACTCTCAGTAAAATGCTGTGAAAACATGAGTAAGTCATGGGAAACTGGATGTTTCTACCCAAGACTTTGAATATTGGGTTGAGAACACAAAGGCTAAGAGAAGGTTAGAATTCATACTGGGTACATGTAGAGGTAAAGGAGTGCTTAAGTGTATTGTCTATAGTGATGTTGTTCTGGTCAGATAGTTCCCAATGGTTTCATGCTTGCTACTTCTTGTTCTCCCAAGGTTTACCTTGAACATGGCCTTCCAACTCTGTTTCCACTAATACTTTAATCTAAAGTTATATTTTTTCTAAATGGCTGTCAAGGAATTTTAGCCTTATGTGAGACCACTTCTTGAGAGTAGGAAGATTTGTCTAGTTTTTTGTCTGAGACACTTAAGAACTTGAGAGGATGTCAAGTGACCCTCTTTCCTAAAATTCTGCAATATAACTGTAACTTTAAGTTGCAGTGCCATATCCTCATCAGTGTGTTTTGCAAGGGCCTGAGCTATGCACTCAAATACTAGATTAAAGCAGTTCATTCCTACTTCCTAAGGCTGCCTCTCCTTTATCCACATTTCAAAATTAATTTACAAATACTGAAAATGGACTTGTATATTTTAGGACCTGCAGGCAAAATAAGCTGCAATCATGATGAAATAAAGCTGGAATTGCCAGTTCTTAGGTTATTCCATCTCATAACTCTGTAATATAACTGTTCTGACTTTAATGCATAAGCTGAATACTTCATCCTTTAATGTCATTATGTTTATCCTATGCTGAATTCTGTGCTTAGTCTTGGAGCATGAAAGCAAATACTCTATTGTATCTGTCTTTAAGAGCTTAAGCAATATTAAGGAAAGGAGACCAGTAAATATCTAATTTTTTGTAATATTCTGAAGATGGGAATCTGCAAATGTGCATAAGAACACAGAACAACAATTAGTCCATCAATGAGAGGATGACATTCAGGGAAAATTTCCTAGAAGAGTTGTCACCAGAGATCGATGTTAAAGGATAAAGGAGCAAATCTACAAGCAGAGGACATAAAACTGCGCAAAGTGTGTGCCAGGCAGTATAAGCCCTGAGGAGTACAACAGGATGAATATGGTCATTACAGCCAGACTGGCATCACAATGTAGAGTATGAGACATAATTAGTAAGCCGTGGTTCTGGAAAGCAAAAAGGGTCAAAGAAAGACTCTATATGCCATGTCTTATGGACTAAGTATTTATGTCCCCAAAATTCATATGTTCAAACCCTAACCCCGAAGTGATGATATTTAGAGGAGGGCCTTTGGGCAATAATTAGGTCTAGATGAGATCATGAGGGTGGAACTTCCATCATAAGAAGACTTATGAGTCCTAAATGACTTCCTTATAAGAAGAGGGAGAAAAAAACAGAGTTTTCTGTCTCTTTCTCATGGGAGGACAGAGTGAGAAAACTGCAAGCCAGAAAGGGGGCTCTCACCAATAATCAAATCTGCCAGCATCTTGATTTGGGACTTCCCAGTTTCCAGAACTGTGAGAAATAAATGCCTGCTTTTAATAACATGTGGTCTATGGTATTTTGTTATAATAGCCTGAACTGATGAAGACATCATGGTAAAAACTTAGAAATAGCAAAATGGTAATTGAACATAAATTCAAAGAAAAAAATTGGATCATAAAATTAGTAGGATTTGCTAATAGGTTGGCTATAGTAATGAGGCTGCTGGAGAGCTCTACATCTAATCTTGGTTTTCTTTTTTAATCAGGGAAAATAGAAGAGTTAGTATGGTTGAAGCCAGGTATACAGTATTATAAATTAAACATAACTAAATTCTTTGTACTGAGGCTTGGGCAAAATGAAAGCTTGAGGGGATAATCAGGTTTCTCAGTCCTGGTGAATCATATTAGCTTCTCTAGGACTGAACTAACAAGGCACAGGAAGTAAGGGATATTTCAACCCATCTTACTGGAGCCAGCTGGCATTGCCTTTCTTTACAACTGTGATTTCAGGGACATTACATTTGTAGCTTTATATTACCCATGACAGAAAGTACTTGTGCCATAGAAATAGGCAAATGCTACAGATCAGTACTTGATATGTTTTCCCCCAGATGGTCCATTATTAAACATGTACCAGAATACCACTGGATCTGACATAGAGATAGACACTCCTCAAAAAAAAAGATCTGCAAAGGCAGCCATATAAACAGCACACACAAAAAACAGTAGAAGCAACTTTAGAAGGACCGTAGTCATCATAATAGGAAAAAAAAACAAACCTACAACTTATAGCAAGAGTATAGTATGAGTAGATGGTGAGGTTCTAGCTTTGACGCTATTATAGATTCCCCATATAAACTAAAATAAATTACTTGACATTTGTGTGTGTAAGTGTTTTTGCCTGTCAAATGGAAACAATGATTTCTACAGAAGAATAAATGTTAAAAGCTAAATGATTATTATGATTATTATGAGAAGTTTGACTTGCTATACACATGTAAGGTATTATTTGTAACTTGGGGTTCTGAAATCAGCAAAGTATATTCTGACTTCGGAGGTATCACTAAATCTTGCCTTTGGCACCAAGTTACTTGACTTGAATTCTGTAAACTTGAGCAGTCTACAGGGAATTTAATGGTTTTCTAGGCATTGGGATTTCATATGATTAGTCCTTTCTTTCTCCACATGCATTAAAACCTCTACATTGGAGTTTGTATATTTTGCTATCAATAAAGGGAAGGGGGACCCTTTCTGATGTTTGTGCTTGGGAAACCTAGAATTGCAGCTTAATTCTTGTTAATGCATGAGAGCATGACATTGATGATTTTAGAGTAACTCAAATTAATTTTTACTGGGTAAATTGGAATGTGTTTCTATGGTCAGTTTTTTTCTGGTTCAATTTCTGAAGAAGTCTTGTGATGCTTCCCAGTGAATGGTAGCTACCAAATCACAACCACATACTTGTCCTTTTGGATGCCAGTGCTCTGCCCTTCCATTATAAAATGCTATTCCTTAAAACAAACAAATAAAAATTTTTAAAAAGATTTTGTTTATATGAGATAGAGAGTGAGTGAGAGAAAGAGCAGTACAGGGGAGCAGAGGAAGAGGGAGAAGGGAACTGTGCAGGAAGCCCAGCATAAGCTCTATCCCGGGACGCCAGGATCATGATCTGAACCAAAGGCAGATGCTTAATTGACTGAGTCACCCAGGTGCCCACAAACAAAAAAAGAATTAAACTAAATTTCAGTTGTTTATACTTAGAAATGTCTGCCTGTCTTCCCTATCATCCTTGTCTTAAGCAATCTGTCCTTCAGGGCTCACTTTTAGTGCCATCTCCATGAAGTTACTCTAGTGACTCAGTTCCCAGTGATTCTCCCACTTCTGTAGAAATAGTTCAATTTTACCATTTCATTATGTTCTACTTTATAGAATGCATGTAAGTTCATTTCTTCTAGAAGAATGTAATCCTTTGATAGTAGAGACAAAATATTTTTGTCTTATTGTATCTTTCATATGTGGGATGGGATAGACCTGGAATAATTTCTGTATGAATATTTGGTAATATATATAAGTACATGTGTATCAAGAGAATCCATATTTAGAACTAACACATACACATTCCATACACATTCAGGAAATAGGTGATAGAATTAAAAAACATATTCAGGAATTCAGGAAATAGGTGATAGAATTCAAACATGTATGTGGTCACTTAATATATACATGAACAGATGATGTATTTAGAGAAGAGATTTCTTTTGTGACTTAATTTATGTTAGTTATATTTGAAGCCCCTCGCTTTTTAGAAGGTTTTCTTCTCTACCCCCTGATGAATATGTAATCAGTGTGCTTTAAATTTAGAAAACATGAATTAATTGCTGAAACTATTTCTTTGGAGAATAGGTACTAAAAAAAATCCCCCTGAAATAACATTTTCAGATAAATTGTGAGCATGCTTAGCTGGCCCCTTTGCTCATCGTTCTGACAAAAGAAATGTCATCCTTTATTTTGTTATTAATTCTCTCTTAGTAAAGAATTATAAAAAAATAATGTGGAAAAACAAAAGCTGATAAATGTAGCAACTCTTATGGCATTTTTCCCTGCTGTGTCTCAGCTGTCTCACTCAGTCTGAGAAGGTGCCCCAGGGAGGGCACATGGATTTTGAGTACAAAGTGACTCTTCTCTGGTGCCTTGTATCTAAGTCACTTCCCTACACTCTGGTAAAGCAGACAGTGTTGCCACAATTTTCCTCATGTTCTTAGCCACCATTGTAGTCCAATAGCTTTTAGACATTTGTATCAAAAATATAATTTATAAAGTCCCTTTCACATGCCTTCATTACTTTATGAATTCCTCCATTATTCACTTGTTTATTTATTCATCACTCATCAAATAATTTAGTGCCTCTTGAGAGCATTTTATGCACTGGGAATATCACAGTAAATATAATATTCCTCACATGAAACTTACCTGTGAAGACAGATATTAAATAGATAATCACACAGATAAACATATGGAGTGGGACAGTGAAATTCCCTCATCTACAATGAGAATGTGCAAAGATGATGTAATTTTTAAAATTTTGTCTATGACATTTCTAATTTTTCACCTGCATTTCTCACCCACTATCTTGGTAGAAAAATTAAATGTTCAGTATAATTTGAACTCATTACAATCCACTAACTTAACAGTACCCTCTGTTGGATAACACTGTGTGTCCCTCAGATAATGTCTTCCTATTGCTCTTTCCAAGATAGAATTTGCAGGAATGAGAGAAGGAGTGCATGGTTCGGGTTCAGGCATACTCCTGTCCCTTGGGTAGGATGAAAGGAGTTCCAGGGCATGTACTGGGTTGTTGTTGTTGTTGTTCCTTTTTTTTTTTTTTTTAATTATTGTATTTATTTGAGAGAGAGAGAAAGAGAGAGAAAGAAAGAAAACATGAGTGGAGGGGGAGGGTAGAGGGAGAGGGACAAGCCGACTTTCTGTTCTGTTGGGAGCCCTGTGCGGGCTCAGTCCCAGGACCCTGAGATCATGCTCTGAGCCAAAGTCAGATACTTAAATGACTCAGCCACCCAGGTGACCCTTTAGGTTCTGCTGAATCTATGACTGGTAAACCTGTGGTCCATTCTTAAGCCCATCTCAGTGCCCCAGAAAATCAGTTACCATCTTCCCCCTTGCCAGTTACACCTTTCCCTGGTTCTCACTGAGTATGTTCATGAACTTCACTTCCTTCCTTCATGTGGTCCTCTGGGGCCTCCACTGAGTAGGCAGTTTGCACCAGCATGCCAAGCCCTGTGAGAGGCTATCTTTGAATTCTACATCCATGCCACAGAGGAAATAAAAACAGATGTGGAAATAAACATCAAGCCCTCTCTCTGCTTGGTTATGGTAGGCTGTAACATTCACTTGGATATGGTGTCTCTCCAGGTTTACATGTGACAGCCTCCTCCCAGAGGCACAAACAGGTAGCAGGGCAAGCCCTCAGCACATTCTCGACTCTGCTGGTTTCTCCAGCCAGCGAAGTTGGGAAAAAGCAAGCTTTTACTTCCCTTGAGATACTCTCCAGATGCATACACCTGGACCAGCTGTCAGAAAGTCCTCTGGAGAGGGGTCTTCTCTCCATTGTGCACTGAGTCCCTGGATCTAGCCCTTTATATGATAAGTGTGAGATATGAAGGACACTTGGACAAATTCCTTAATTGATACTTAACTGTTTTAATAGTCTTTTTTTAAATGTGAGAAGCTAAATACTTGATATTTTGCTTTTACATTTTGTTTGTTACAAAATACTAAATCTCTCACAAATGGGCACCATATATGAGTTCTGGTACTCCAAAATCTGATATTCAAACAGAAGAGGAAATCATATCAAAACATTAGTTCCCTCATATAAATAATTATAAATTGTTGTAGGTTCCATAAAGGAAAAAAATAAAAGATGCATTAGGAGAGTATAACTGGGGAATTTACATCCCGGAGGTAGAGAAGACCTGAGTAGGAGTTATTAGGATGATATCTAAAGGCTAAACATAGGTTAGCCGGGACCTGAAATCTTGGATGTTCCCTTCCTTTTTTAAATTAACTGAAACAGCCTACATTGTAAGACATGTAACTCAAAGTAATACCTGCCACACAGCAAATCCCAACATACTTTCAGCCACACTTCTATAAAAAATCAGCCCAGTTATTCAATAAACCCAGTCGCCTTGAATGCTTCAGTGAAATCTTTTTTATGTATGTGTTGATAATCTGTCTGTTTCTTCCTTCTGCCTTGGAAGGTATTCCTTCACTAAACTTGAATAATATATCCCATGTTCCAAAGCAGTCAGAAGGTTCTCTCTGATTTGGAGAAGAAACCCAAATCCTGATACTTTTCCCACATCATTTCTTGCTTCAGTCATGATCAGCTCCTCTAGTTTCTTTTTTTTTTATTGTTACTAAATTTTTTTCCAGTGTTCCAAGATTCATTCCCCATTCCACACACCCAGTGTTCCACCCTTTAGGTGTCCCCAGTACCCACCACCAGGCTCTCCCATCCCGCCACCCCCCTCCCTCCAAGTCCCTCAGCTTGTTTCTGTGTCCAAAGTCTCTGTTGTTTCATTTTTCTGCCTGTATTACCCTAGTTCCCATTTACTTTCATTCTCCCACTGTCCCAGGTTACCCCTCATGCACCGCAAGTAAGTGAAACCATGTGATACTTGACTTTCTCTTCTTGGCTTATTTCACTTAGCATAATCTCTTCCAGCCAGTCCATGTTGCTACAAAAATTGGATATTCATCCTTTCTGATGGAGACATAGTATTCCACTGTATATATGTACCACATCTTCTTTATCCATTCATCTGTTGATGGGCACCTTGGCTCTTTCCACAGTTTGGTGATTGTGGCCATTGCTGCGATGAACATTGGGGTACATATGGCCCTTATTTTCACTACATCTGTATCTTTGGGGTAAATGCCCAGTAGTGCAATTGAAGGGTCATAGGGTAGCTCTATCTTTAATTTTTTAAGGAATCTCCACACTGTTTTCCAAAGCGGCTGCACCAGTTTACATTCCCACCAACAGTGTAAGAGGGTTCCCCTTTCTCCGCAGCCTCTCCAATACTTGTTGTTTTCTGTCTTGTTAATTTTGGCCATTCTGACTGGTGTAAGGTGGTATCTTAGAGTGGTTTTG
>PITA01018723.1:0-39587 GCA_004023965.1 Spilogale gracilis
TGGGAAGCTGGCCGCCCCTTCCAGCGCCCGCCTGACCCATGAGAAGGCAAAGGGCATGTAACCAACGGGGCAGAGCGTGCACCCCTCTGCGCAGCGACAAGACACCCCTTCTTGTCTGGGTCTCACTTCTGGCCCTGCTAGATCTGAGGCTAGGGTGTCGCTGTTTCTTCTCCACGCGGAGACAGCACGGTGCTGCCGCCCGCGACGCAAGGAGGGTGCCGTCTCCCGGAGGCCCCCCAGCCTCCGCGCACCCTCCCCCGCCCCCCCTTCCCCGCACCCTCCTGCCGGCTCACGAACCCAGACACACTTCTGCAGGCCTGACCTCCAAATACCAGGCTTCAGAAGGGTGACTTCCCACAGCTCTCCTCATCGTTGGGCAATAAACAGAGCTTTCAATCCGAGGGATCAACAGGCAGACCGACTAAGTGGCATTTTACAGCGCGGGGTACAGACACATCCCACTTCCCCTTTCATCTCTGGGGGAGAAGTGATGCCATGCTCTCCCCTTCCTGGGAACCGGGCCGCCGAGCGGGGGCACTGGATGTTCACAGGGGAAAAGAGAAACAATTATAGACTGAAATAATCCCAGTAAACAATTATTTGATAGAATTATGAATATACACAGATTTTCAGCTCGCATAGCCTAAGATCATTAAAGTGCAGGAATTTTGACTAGTAAAACAGACAATGGAAGATATTCAGAAGTTCAGATAAATAAAAACAATCATTTTCCTTTGCAGTGGCCAATAGTTCAGTAAATATATGGGAACAGTGAGACACTCCCATGAAAAACATTAATTAAGTAGATTCTGTTCAGCGGAGGGGGGCGGAGAATGCGAAGAAGCTAAGCCACAGCTCAGTAGTGATTCAGCTCCTTGGCCACGGATGACATTGTTGGGCTGGACGGACACACGGGCCCACGCGTGGCAGCCCTGCTTGCACGGTCTTGCCCCCACCCCCCGACTGCACAGATTCACCGGGAGACCGGAAGTCGGGGAGATGCCGGGCGCCGGGGTGTGTGTGTGCCCTGCTAGGGGTGCGGGGGGTGCCCTCCAAAGTCTAGGAAACACCACGAGGAAGTAGTCCCTAACCTTTCCTTATTATAAAGCGCCATGTCAGTCCTTCTTACCGTCTTCTTTTTTCCGACTCTCCTCTGTTCCACCAGCTGCGTCTCGGGGACCCTGAGCTCGGAGCCCCTCTCAGTCTTGGGTCGGGCTTGCTCTTTGGGGCTGAGGAGCCAAAGTGCCGCTCAACAAGTCATAGCTCTGTATTTTTTCTTGCGCTTGAGGCACTCAGCGTCTTCCTGGAGGGGGTGTGGCGACGGGTCAGTGGGATGAGGGCATCGGAGCTCCACGCGCAGCGGTCACGTCCCCTCAGAGAGGCTGGGCCTGGCAGGTGCTTCTAAAACATCTCTGGTAGCCACTGGTCCCCGCGTAGAGCCCCGCGTGCGGTCAGAGGCAGGGCTCTGTCGCTCACGCAGCGTGTCTCCCTCTACTCCCCGCACCCCTCCATCTACAGCTGCACCTCCTGCTGGGAATGACCCAGGGGCTCTGCTCTAGCCGGACGTTAACGGTCAGGCCGGGGCTGGTGAGTTCCAGCGGCCAGTTATGAGTTCCTGTCGACTCCCTGCACAACGAGATGGACCCGACCGAGGCCCCCGGTGTGTGCGGGAGCAGACCTGGACGCTCATGTGACCCCACGCTGCAGAAGTGTGCAAATACCACAAGTCCGGGCGCCCCCGGCCCCAGAGCTCCCGCGCGCCCCCACAGCTCAGTCCGCAGACGGAGTCCAGGCTGCCCTGGAACTCAGGTCCCGCTAAATCTGTTACCCTGACTCTGAGGTTTTGAAGGGCATGATTTAATCTCTGCAGCACCCATGGAAAAACAGGCTGTGTAATGACAGGCTTCTCATTTATTTCTTAAATATCAGCATCTCCTTAAGCCAGCTTCCTGAAGGTGTTAACTTCAGGATGAAAGGTGAGAAAAAAAGTACAGCCTTTCATCTTTGCGTTTCAGAGGACCTGCATTCCTGCCGTGAGCTAATGTGCTCGTGTTTATTTTTGATCTTTGGCCTCAAATGGATAACAAACGTTTTCTGGAGCCCAGCAGGGAGGGACCGAGGGCACTGTTCGTGTTAGAGTCAGGTGGCCCTCGAGGGCCCAGGGATGCGAGTGCTGGATGTTCCTTGAGAACTCGTGGGGCTCATTTAGCACCCTCTAACTTTGTTAATGAGATTGAGTCAATTAAAGCCAAATAATTCTGATCCTTCTGCCCAAATTATCCTGATATTTCAAACAGATGCATTATTTCCATCTCAAGGGTCTGGCTTGGCTTTAGTTGCCACGTTATTTTTCTCGTCAAGCCCTGGTCGGGATCATTTGTCCTTTCTGCCTCTTCTCCATAATTTTCTGGACCAACTTCCCACAGCGCAAAGGCTGGAGGTGTTCTTGGTCTCCAGAGACCCGCGTCTTGTTTCTGACGCCCCTGGAAAGTCTGATGAAAGCCTCCTCATAACAATTCTAGGTTGGTCAAAGGGAAAACCGCCATGTTCTCTTTATGACTGCACGGCTAGGGACACGCCAGGGCATCTCAGCGTCGCCGCAGGAGCAGCCGCAGGGCGGACCAGGGGCCCTGCCCCCGCCGGCTCCGGCCGCCCCTCGGAGTGCGGGACCGCGAGGCGGCGCCTGCCCACTCGCCCAGACCCACACCCGCCTCACGGGCATCTTGAACAAGCTTGCTGGGAAGGCGGAGGCTATAATTTACTTTGCCTTTCATGTATCTTTGGGTTCGTTACTGGTTGGAAAATTAATCCATGAGGTCACTGGACACACCGCAGGTCCCGAAGCAGGACCCCAGGGAGGCACCTGGGAGCGGCTGCAGTCGGCGACGAAACCAGGGAGACCGGGAGAGGGACCTGCTCTGCTCAGCCGCCTCGCAGCGGCCTGGGAGGCGGGGTCCCAGCCAGGAGCCAGAACCCACGGTCAATACCAAGGCACCGAGGGCGAGAGGCATAGCACTGGGGTCGACTCGCCCCCCTGCGAACAAGCCCTAACAGGTGGCTCCAGGGCAGAAAGACCTGGGACGATGCAGACGTGGTGCTTCCTGTCTCCCCCAGCGAAGGGAGACACAGTAACGGCACACGCAGCGTCGTTCAGGGCAGCAGGTGTGAGGTGGGGGGGCCCGGGCTGTGTGCCGCATGCGGGGTGCGTGGAAGGAGCTGTCACCCTGGCCGGGACCGGTGGTTGGCGTGTGACCCTGCTCGGCCTTCGAACCACTTGATATCACTGTGCCATTCAGTCGGTTATCTGCGTGCCTCCAGAAAGGGGCAGAGCCTGGCCTCCGAGGACATCAGCCCCCTGCCATCCCCCCCCCGGGGGGGGGCAGGGAGCGACAGCCCCGGGAGGGAACAGGAAGGACAGGAGCCACAGCCCCGGGAGGGAGCAGCAAGGATGGGAGCCACAGCCCTGGGAGGGAGCAGGAAGGACCAGCCCCCCACTGGAGAGCGCCCCTGAGGCCACCCACACAGATTTCTCTTGAAATGAATGCTGCAGAGTCTGTGAGTGACAAATAGGGGCCATGAGGCTAAGCGTCAGGAGCCTCTCTTGGAGCAGGGCGAGCGCATTATGAAGTGCCCGGTCTCCTTCGCGGTGACTTAGAGATGAAGCCCCATGATGATCCTGTTGCTCGCCCCACATTTTCTGAAACAGGGGTTCTAGACTTCCGTCTGCCCCGAAGCTCCTGGCGGGGCTCACTGGAACCGCGGGGGCCCCCTGCCCGTGCTTGGGAAAGCCGGCTAGCAAGGCAGGCCAGGCGTCTGCGTTCTCACAAGGGCTTGGGTGAGTCTCACGCCTGTGGTTAGAGGCCACACTTGGAGGAACACGGCTCTGGAACCCAGGAGGGAGAGTGGGTGTGACGGGGCATGTCGCAGGCCGGCGGCCCAGGGGCCAGGCCTGCAGTGGCCGTGGTTGGACAGGGAGTTGAGGAGGGCGTGTGCAGGGGGCCCAGGAGACAGGAGCCCCAGAGGCCCGGGAGTTGGGGTCCAGGCTGAGTGAGGGGGGCCATGTGTTGAGCTCCCGGAGGGAGGTGTGACCTTGAACAGGTGACCTCCTCACAGAGGCAATTCCTGGTGAACAGACAGGGAGGGGAGGCTGTCTTCATGGGGCACTCCCAAAAGCTGGGGGCCCAGGACATCACTCCTGGGGGGCAGGTCTCAGTGGCACACTTGGCACCCCACACAACAAGCAGGGAGACGTCGGGGGTCACGTCTGACCACAGTGCTTGCCCTCTGGGCCTCCATCCTTCAGCTTCCTTTAGACCCATGTTTTCTTCATTGAAAATACAGCCCTCCCTCTTCCTCCCCGGGCCTCCTCTAGCCCCACCTCCTCTCTCAGTATCTTTGTGTCTCCTGTGAGGTCCTGGAGGCACGAGGGATGTGTAAACTACTTATTACCCATATTGCAATTAATTAGTTCATTTGTCCTCAGTGTGGTCTTGTTTCCTCAAGCTAAGGTCTCACAGTGGTCAGGGTCTGGACCCAAGCTCTGTTTTAGGACATGGCAGCCTGGTCACTTTAAGAGCAAGCCAAGACCAGTGTGTGCAGGCGTGTGCACGGGGGCGTGTACCCGTGTGTGTGTGCAGGGGTGTGCCTGCCCTTCCTGCGACTTCTAAAATGCCCTTAGATGCCTGCTTTGCAAGTTGCACACTCACGACGTCATGGCCACACTCACGAGGCTCCAGAAGTCTTTCTGATTTCCTCTTCCACGGCTCTCCGCCCTGTGTCGCGTGCTGCCCAGGAGACAGCAGGCCAGGGTAGGGCTGCGGTGGCCCCTCAGTGCCGAGAGCCGAGGCTTCTGTGCCAAAGTAATGAGATTAATACCTTCTTGACAGAATTTAATAATACGGTTTTATAATATTTAATTTTGTTCAGAAAATATCTCTCAGTAGGATGCCTTTTTTCCTTTACTTACCTAAACATTATTACTTTAAAACAATTTCCTGGCACAAAGGATTTATTATGTAGACTTGTGATCTGATTCTTATGGGCCTTTGGGGGAGGGATGGATTCACTTCAAGTTAATTCGGACATCCAACCAGCCCTGACACGGCGACTCGTCGGCCTGCTGCAAAGAAGGCTAGTTACTTCTCGGTTTACCTTAACGGCAGCTGACAGAGAGAAACTTCGCTTTTGCCTCAGATAACAAGAGGTCTTTCCATTCCTTGCCCTGACGTTGGACACAATTAGTCACGTTAATTTGTCCCCCTGGGGGTTTCCAAATGTGGCTGTCAGCAACAGACTCGCCGCGCGACCGCACTTTTACTAAATGACCTAATTACTCTCTTTAACGCCCCAAACAGTGATTTACCATCCATTAGGAAATTCCTAGTGGAGTCTTCTTGCTAATATCTTGGTGGTAAAACCAGTGAAAATAAATTGGTTCTGTCGAAGTATTCTGACGAGCCTGGAGTGACTATGCACAAAGGGAAAGGAGGGAAGGGATTCAACTTCCCCCAAATGGGGGTGTTAGCAGATCAAACAACCTGTCATCAGTATTTAAAAGTGATTTCTTTAGAATTCTCTAGACAGACTGTCCTTAGGACCATTACTCTGTGGGGAAAGAAATCCCAGGGTCTCAACGGCAAGGGCCCTCCCCTGCAGCACCTCCTGGCCCCCCACAACTCTCCACAAGGGGACCCCCAGAATCCCCCCTCCCTGCAACGGGCTGAGAGCAGCAGGGGGATCTCAGGCCGAAGCTCAGGCTGGGCTGGTCCTGCTGGGTCTGATACTCGGGTGAGACCCACCTCTGACATTCCTCCCCCAGCCATCTTTCCTCCCAAAGTGCTTGTCAAAATACTCCGAGGCCCAGATATGGTTGTCAGGAGCAGAGGCTCCTAGGACGGGGCCCGAGCTGGGGAGGAAAGATAAGAGAGGTCAGTAGGGTTCCGGCGGCAGAACTCACCCCTGCACGTCTAGAAAAGGCATTTCAGGGTGGGTGACTGTCCACTGAAGTCAGCTTTCAGCGAACTGCTCTTCCTAGGGGCCGGTCACTGTGCTGAAAGGTTTGCATGCGTTTTTTTCATTCTGCCTCAAAAACCCTCCATGAATTAGATCCCATTAGACCCACATTGGACAGAAGGGCCATCGGGACCATTCACACAAGTAGTAAGTGACAGGACCAGCTTTCACCCAAGAATAAAATAAATATGGAAATCCAATGAATGAACACACGTGGCGATCTCTGGTTCGACACTCCCGCCTTCTGAGGGGGCCCCGCAACCAGGCATGGCGGATGCAGTGATGTCTCACCTGGACACCCCACGAGCAAGACGAGCCCTCCCCTGTGGACAGGACGCTGGGTCCCTCGCCGGAGGGGCGGCCTCGCCCAAGGCTAGGACCCTTTCCTGGCAGTGCCCCATGGGGGCTGGCGGGTTGATCAGAGGCAAGAAGGGTCAGCCCCCCACCTGGGTGAGGGGAACTCGGCAGCTCACCCCGACTTGCAGTTCTCTGAGGAGCCTCTGCCCCCAACAGCCATCTCTGGGCCTCACCCACCCTCTGCCCATTGCACCCGTTTCATGGCTGTTGCTGGAGAACCTGGCATTACAGTTGACATGGGGCGGCACAGACTCGGAAATGGGATTTGGGGAGTCCCAACTGGAGGCCAGAAATGAGAGCCATGCCGCTGGCACTGGGTGGGGTGCGGGAAGCCCCAGACTGCTGTGCGGTGCATCGCTGGCGCTTCTGAGGGTCCGAGGAGAGAGCTGCGTCAGTGGGAGTGAACCGTAGGAACCGTGGTTCAGACGTCTGAGAAGTCCTGGAGAAGTGATCCTGGGGACCACAGAACCGAACGATTTTGTCGGGAGTTATAGAGGAGAAAGGCCGTTCTCCTGGGACAAAGACCCCGGGCTTCTGGGTGGACGCACGCAGCTAGCACAGTGTGTCAATATCCCTGCTTCCGGTGCTGCCCTCCCCCAGAGCATACCCTTCGTGGAACAGGCATAAGATCCGAATGTACACGGACTTCCGCCCCACGGTCTCAACCAGCCTCCCTCGTTGGTCACCGCGTGTTGGCCCAAGCATACACGCGCGCATAATCATGGTGGCCAAGGTGGGAGTCTCGGCCGAGGCAGCTTCTAGCCGTGCCCGCAGCCAAGTGCCCGACTTGCCAGCGACGGACGTCGCCCCTGCCCCGCCCAGCACCACCCTCGAGGACCCTTGCCAGCCACTCGATAGACAGTGGAAAAGGGCAGCGGTTCATCGTGACCAGAACTGACACGTACCCCGAGAACAGGGAGGCCCGCCTGCCTCTAGACTCACAGAAGCTTTGGTCCGCTGGTGCAGCGCATGGCGTGGCATGCCCTCGGATGAAATCACCCACTTTTACCAAAGATGTCCTGGCAGCAAGCACAAGACGGTGGTGGACACTGGCCCTTCCCAGAACTCATCTGGAAGGCAGGTGGTGCGAGCATCTCTTGGTGGCCTGCCCAGCTTCGATGGTAAATGGATTAGTGTAGCCACTGTAGCCTACAGGGGACATAACGACCAGGAAGGAGGATCGGGTTTTCCTCCAGTAGATAACTGACCCAGATCAGCAGGCGTGCTGGCCAGGGGAGAGGGGGAAGGATGATTGTCTATGGTAGCCTCAAGATGGCTAAGCAGCAGAGTTTTTCTGGTCAAAGTTTGCCCGAGAACAGACTCATCCAAATGCATGGCACTTCCCCCCTGCAGGGTAAGCTTAGTATGTGAAGCAATCAGTTTGAGACACGCAAGCAACACGTTGCAGCCAGCACTGTGGTGGGCCCCCTTCACCCATAAACCCTTCCCTGGGAGGCCGCCATCCTCCTTCCCGGCTGCTGGACCGCTGGATGCTGGGGGCTCACCTCTGAGATGAGGTGAGAGATGCCTCACTCAAGATCATGCCCCTCCAGTCTGGACACAGCTCACGTCCAGTGACTGGTCAGTGTGGATGCCCCGTCCTCTTGGGAGGGGCCACTCTGAAGGCAACTCTGAGCTCGTACCAGAGCTCCCCTGGGACTCTGTGACGCCTTTGTTGCTTGCGCACCGTCATCCCGCTTTCTGCCCACTTGTGCTTACCCTGTTCTGAAGAGTTCCACTGAGAGAACCTCCCCCCTAAAACTGCCGCAGACTAATCTCTGTCTTGGATCTAGTTCTCAGTGAACCTGTCTTGTGATGATGATTTTAATGGCTTTTGAAAGATCAGAAACATCATTTCTGGAATTGCACTTTTTTTTTTCCTGTTCATGCTAGGAAAACTTTAAAATTCTTGACCCCGACTGTGATAAATCTGGGCTCCAAGGCTCTTTCTTTCCAGGGAAACTCTCAATCTGCCCCTAACACTCCACTGGACAGAGACTCTTGTCCTGTTTCCAGTGAGGCTGAGACTAGATACAATCAATATTGACACAATGTATGTTCATTCATCAAGTTAAACAGTAAAGATGTTGACTACAGCTTAGGAGAAACCAGGGGAAGATTGGCATACATAGTAGACAGGCACTTCCTTCTTCTTACCAAGGCAGAAAAAGTAAGTCACTACAGCCAATGACATCCATTTGATTATTAACATGGTCAAGCCATGACATTGGTATGTTGTCAAATGTCTGATGTTAGATCATATCACCAGTAATATTACTCCTGTTATTTAGAACTCACAAGACCTTATGTTGAGTAGCAGTTTATAGATAATGAAAGACTTTTAAATTATTATCTTCATGGTTTTCAAAATGTACCCCCAAATGTCCTAGGAGTTTTGTGGCACTGACCTAGGGTTTTGGGGGTCGAGGAGTCCAAATGGCAGGATTCTACCCCCTCTTCAACCTTAGTGGACCTGCGTCTGTCAGCTTTATGTGTCCCACTGCCTTGTGAGATGTCTTCTGAGGAGTGAGAACTTCAACCTCATGGGCTCCAACTTTCTTGATTTGCTCAGGGTCTGAGGACAGAAACCTCCACCGGCTGAGCTCAGCATAGTAGCCCTTCTGTCTGAAGTGCCTTCTGACCCCCCCATGTGGCTTCTCAATGTTGTCCTTAGAGTAGTTTTCCAGTGAACTTGAATGATGACCTTGACAAAAATCTTTCAGGACATCATTGTCCTGCTAGCTTTTATGTGACCATTATCTCCCTAATGGTGTTTTCTGCGTGCGTGTGCCCTACATAACTGAGAGCAGGAGGAGCCGGCAGCTGGGTGTGTGAGGACAATGCAGCAATGCAGGGACATTTGCAGATTTTTTTTTTAAAGATTTTATTTATTTGACAGAGAGAAACACAGCCAGAGAGGGAACACAAGCAAGGGGAGTGAGAGAGGGAGAAGCAGGCTTCCTGCCGAGCAGGGAGCCCGATGTGGGCCTTGATCCCGGGTCTCCAGGATCATGACCTGAGCTGAAGGCAGTTGCCTAACCAACTGAGCCACCCAGGCACCCCAATTTGCAGATATTTTTAAGGCAGTATTAACCTTGTATAACGTCCTAGTGCTCAAATCAGACCATTTTTATTTTTAAATTTATTTTAGAGAGAGAGCACGTGCAAGTGGGGGGAGGGGCAGAGGGAGAGAGAGAGAGAATCCCAAGCAGGCTCCACACTGAGCACAGAGTCCGACTTGGAGCTCGATCTCATGACCTTGAGATCATGACCTGAGCTGATACCAAGAGTTGGACGCCTAGCTGACTGAGCCACCCAGGCACCCCTATTTTTGTTTTTCATAGAAAAGATCACATGCATCTAAGAGAATTCCATCACTAGATAGTTTTTAATCCATGATGATTAATTAGCAGAGGTTATGATCTCAGTAAGACAGTCATCTTTGGGAATATAAATGCTCTTTGTTAGTGAAATTAATAATAGTACTAAAGCATCGGTCACTTATTCAGGATTTGCTATATGCCCGGCACTTTCTAACTGCTTTGTTAAATAACTCATTTAATCCTCACGACAACTCTTTGAGATGAATACTTTCAATAGTGCAATGTTATAGGAGGCAAAACTGTGGTCTGGGAGTGAAGTCTTTCGCCTGCAGCCACACAGGGAGGAGGTGTAGGAAGCCTGCCATCTACCCACGCAGTCTGCCTAGACTGTATCCGGGTCCTCCTGTGACAGAGAGCTCTGCTAACATTGAGTGGTCCATTTGTTTTTATCTGAAGAGCAAGGAATTCTGGAACAAAAGAAAAGAATGCTGGTTTCTCTGGCTTAACTATTTGTGCATCTCTTTTTTAGGGCAGAAGAATATGTTTTATAAAGATCAAGTTTCAGACTTGTGGTCTGTGTCCTTCCAGGGGTAGAGCGCCTGGCCCAGGCTGCATGCTCGGTAATCTTGGGTAAATGGATTAATCCCATTGGGGTAGAAATTCCTGGGATTGAGGGGGAACAACTTCGTGGACAAGTGATGTGAGCTCTAAAATAAGTAAATATGGTAGTATTGATCCAAGACTTCCCTTAGGGAAGGCCTGACTTCTTCATAGAGATCTGTTCAGCTGTCATGGACTACAGGATACCCTCTTCTTACATTTCCTCCAGCAATTTTAAGACAGTTGTAGGAAATACTAACAGTAGCTAACCAAATAGGAATTGAAATTTAACACAGCCTAGTAGGAGGGATTCCACTTCTGGCTATGGTGTAACAGCTGGTTTCAGACCATGCTCCCACTACGGACAACCACAAAATCTCTGGGTAGGCATTAGGGAGCACCAAGACTGAGGAGCCAAGAACTTCAAAGAAGCAAAATTAATTGAGGTGTTCCCTACACTCCCACCACTATTTCTTTCCAGGAAACTAGCTAATTCTTGACAAAAAGTATAAACACTGTGTCAGTTAGATCCTTTAAGAAGCAGGCACTGAAATAAAAATTAAGAGTGTAAGTAATTTTTTTAAGATTTTATTTATTTATTTGACAGAGAGAAACACAGCCAGAGAGGGAACACAGGCAGGGGGAGTGAGAGAGGGAGAAGCAGGCTTCCTACAGAGCAGGGAGCCCGATGTGGGGCTCGATCCCGGGTCTCCGGGATCATGACCTGAGCCAAAGGCAGTCGCTTAACCAACTGAGCCACCCAGGCGCCACTGAGCGTTAAGTAATTTGTTGAGGATAATATGCATTACTATAAAAGGGAAAGGAACCTGAACAGGACCACGATGCATGTCTGACTCCCACAACGGAAGAAGGGAGAGGAGGACGGATATGGCCAGGGACATCCATGGGCCTGCGAACCTGCAAACCTGACATAGTTTTGGAGAACCCAGTAGGGAGCATGAGAGAGTGACTATCCAGCAGTGGAAGCCTGCACTAGCCTTCAAGGGAGAGCACAACAGCAGTGTAGAATGGGATGCAGCCCCTGACCACAGCAAGCTAACCTCTGCAGCTGAATGTGCTCCTGTAGGTGAAGTTCTTCCCTGAAGACATCTGGACACCCATCGCAGAGGCTGTGCAGAAAGGCATCCTGTATGTGTCCATGGTGTCCCAGAGGATGGCAAAGAGAGAATAGAGGAGAAGCAATACTTAGAGATACTGGCCAAGAATTTTCTGAAATTGATGAAAGACAACAAGCCACAAATCCAAGCCCTAAAAACGTTTAACAGGACAAAAATAAAGACAACCGCATTAAATATATATGATAACTGTATCATAGTAAAACTGCTAAGAAATTTGGGACAAAAATAGATCTTAATAGAAGGCAGAGAAAATAAGCATGACCTTCAAATAAGCAACATTAAGAATATGGATGACTTTTCAACGGAAATGATGGGAAGCTGGAAGACGATGGAACGGCATCTTGACCGTGGGTGGTGTGGCTCCCTGTGTCTTCATCTGGGTGGCGGTCGCACGGATCTGGGAACTCGGTACAAGGAACTGAATGTATTTTATGAACGTGAAACTTGAATCCAAAGGCCACTCTGGCTCCTGTATATAGAGCACCTTATAAAAAAGAAAGTGTCGAGGCTGGGGCCACGTGGGAGGCTAGCGTGCCGGCGTGGGCAGGCCCCAGCGGCTGCGGGAATGAGGAGAGAAGCGGAGAGATGAGGTCTGGCACACGGTTCCCAGCGGCAGGATGTGATGTGAGAGGAGAGTGAAATCAAGGAGGACTCCTGTAGTTTTGGCCTGGACGGTGGGGTCATTTACAGACAGGGGGACATCTTGGAGAAGTTTGTGCGGAAAAGAAAGGATGCCATTTTTGACAGGTTCTGTTGTGAATACACAGCTGTTAGACACCTCGGTCGAGATGGATGGGATGTCAGGTCTGATCTTGTCCTTGTTTTGATCAGCTTTAATTTCTATCCAATTATACATAGATGCAGTTATGTGCAGTATATGATTTTTATAAATGAGAAAGAGTGATCGAATGCCTACGTTTACTTGTTGTGGTGTCACTTTCCCTCTTCCCTTTCCTTCTCCAGTGTGACTCCTCTTCCGCATTCGGGCCCCACCCTCCGCTCTTCGTTGTTCTTGGCGTCCACAGCCCGACGGTGGTCCTCGAGTTCTTTACCCCGTCCTCCGGAGGACCACAGATGCCAGGGATCATTGCTCGTTTGGTGAAGATCGGACTGTGTTACGCACTCAGTGGCTCTTGGTGGAAATCCTTCCACGTGACCTAATTTACCTTTAGTTGACTATGTTTATGGCTGCTTTACCTTCCAGGGGGTGGGCAAGGTAAGTGATTTAGGCAGTTCCTCCCTTGATGGGCATTCTCTACATTTCGTTTTTTCTACTATGAACAACCCTGCAAAAAAGAATTCCAGGGGGGTCTCCTGAGTGGCTCAGTTATTAAGCATCTGCCTCCGGCTCAGGTCGTGATCCCGGAGGCTCAGGATCGAGCCCCACATTGGGCTCCCTGCTTGGCGGGAAGCCTGCTTCTCCCCCACTCCTCCTGCTTTGTGTTCCCTCCCTTATTGTCCGTCTGTCAAATAAATAAATAAAATCTTAAAAAAAAAAAAAGCACTGGGTGTGGGGCATAAACAATGAATCTTGGAACACTGAAAATATAAAATAATGTAATTAAAAAAAGAAAAATAAACAAATAATTAAATAAAGAAATAAAATCTTTTTTAAAAATTCTAGGATATATGTCCTTGCAAGCCAAATATTTTATTCTGTGAGGGGTTTGGGGGGAGGAATTGCAGGTCAAACAGTAAACGTGGTTCTGACTGTGTTATTATGCTAGTCACTATATAGTACGCCATTAGTTTCTGGTGGAGTGTTCCGTGATAAGTTATTTGCGTACGACACCCAGGGCTGCTCATTACAACACGTGCTATCCTTATCAATAGGTGTTGCCATGTTGTCTCCTCTTCCTTCTCAAACCTGTGACACTTTGTCATAGTCTTTCTAACAATGTATGCGTGTTCTTTTTCTGGCTATAGCACTGATAATTCCAAGCTCATGCCCATCTATTAGGTGTGAAGTAGTACTTATCGCCATTTTAACCAATATCTCAATCTCACCATTAATAAATGCAGATATCTTTTCGAATTTCTTGGCCACTTGGACACTATTTATATCTTTACACATTGGTTCACCGGTTATTCTTTACTATTTGTTTAAGTTTTAAATTTAACTATCTTCATCATACTTGATGTTACACTGGGACACTGACCCTTTGTCATCTGAGGCCCAAATATGTTTTTTTCAAATTTATTATTTGTACGAAGACTCTGCTTATGAGACCTCTGAGCTTTCATCATCATATATGTAATCAATTATGTGTGTGTGTTCTTTTGGTTTTGAAGTTCCACTCTTGGGACGCCTTTTAGTCCCTTGGCCCTAGAGCTTTGACGCTGTGGCCTGGATTCCCCAGCAAGTCCTTTCCTCCTTCCCACCCTTCTTCTAGAGTTTGTTGTGCGGGTGATGGGGTGTCGTCTGGGTCTCCTGGAGCGACGGGCAGGTGTGTCAGGAGCTCTTACCGGTCTCTGTCAACGGACAGGTGCCATCAACTTTGTCCCACGTGAAGTCCTGAGGTGCCCGGTGACCATCCGCGCTCCTGCCCTCCTTGTCCGTCACACACCAGCATCACTGTCACTTCACGCCAGCGCCGTGGGCTGGGCTTCGGTGCCCGGGAGGCAGACAGCCAGGCTTGCCCCCCATCGTGTTCTCAACTCTTCTTGGCACTCATTCTTTTAGATAAACGTTGACATCATTGTAGTCAGTTAAAAACATTGCATTCTACCCATAATTACTTTAAGTTTGCATTACATTAATTTTGGGAGAATTGCCACTGTTATGGTAACAAACCTTCCCCTCTAAGAACATGACCATTGTTTTATTGGTCCAGATTTTGTTTTATGTCTTTATAAAAGATTTTATACATTTCATCTTATAGATATCGTGCCTTTCTTATTAAATTTATTTCTACATATTTTATAGTGTTTGTCACTATTATGAATATAATATTTTTCTTTGATTCTCATTTTCCTTTTACATTCTTATTGTTAGAGAAAGTTATTAATTTCATACATTTGCAAAAATATGACAAGTTACTAAGTTTTTCAGTGAATTTAAGTTTTTAATACAGGCTCTCTGAATTCCCATTATCCAATCAGTCCTCAGCAACCAGATATGACTTCATTTCTGCTTTTGCTCTATGTTTACGCAAGTTAATTCACTTTCTTGTCCTACTGAATTCACTAAGAACATGAGACAATGTTAAAGTATAGTGCTATTATGGAATCCCTGTCTAGTTCCTGATTTTAATTGAAATGATTTTAATATTTTACCACTTAGGAAAATATTGCTGTTGGGTTTTGTTAAGTACCATAGACTTAATGTTTTTCTCCTTTCTCTTTTATAGTAAATTTTCATTAGGAAGCACCGCTGTTTTTCAAACATTTTTATATCACCATTTATGATAATCTGTTGACGTAATGGGCTGTGTTGATAGCCTTCTTTATATGGGTCTATTCTTGTATTCTGCATAGCAAGGATGTGCTCCTCTCTTAATACAATCCTAATATTTCATTCATAATTTCTGCTTTTATGTTTTTAAGTGAGATTAGCCCATGATTTTTTGTATTATCTTTTTTTTAGGTTTTATATTAAAAGTTTATGTCGACTGTATGAAAGAGTTTTCTGTGTCCTGAAATAGCTTAAGTGATGTTAATATCACACGTGGGTCAAATCTTTATTTAATACTTTACGGCAGTTTGCTATTGCTTCTGAGTTCTGTAATGAAAGTATGACCCGGAGTCAGTTAAGATGAAATTGTAACCATCGGCACAGAGAACAGAAAACTTAATGGCCTCTGCCTTAGACTACGCCTGAGTTGTCAGTGAGGGAGGCCTCATTGAAATGTCGTCATCGGCTTCATAAACCATTTCTTCAACCCCTGTGCATTTTCTGTGCGTGGTAGGTAGCAGGGGAACAGAGAACCCAGTCTGAAGTGAGTGGGCTCCTTCCGAGCCCTGATGTCCCCTGTCGTAACGTGCTGGCCTTCAGCCCTGGTCCCACAGAAGCAAGAGGGTGGCAGGAGGGAATACGCAAGTGACGGTCCCCAAAGACCCTCTGAAAGCCAAGCAGGACCTGGGGTCTGGGGAGCTTATTTGTTTGCATGAGGCTTCCTGCCACCCAGGTGGTCATCCCTCTCTGCAAGGAGTCTCCAATACCCGGTAAGTCTTCACTGATGGAGTGTGGGGGAAAAGGAAAAGCATCTGTTATTCCTGTTTTATGTTCAATATCTGAGGTTTTTTAAAAAGACTATTTATTTATTTGTCAAAGAGAGAGCGCACAAGCACGGGGAGGGGCAGGCAGAGGGAGAGGGAGAAGCAGACTCCCTGTGGAGCACGGAGCCTGATGTGGGGCTCGATCCCAGGACCCAGGGATCATGACCTGAGCTGAAGGCCGCCAACCGGCTGACTGCCCAGGCACCCAATATCTGCATTTTTAAAGGTGGTTTTAGATCTGAAGGTCAGCTCCACAGTGATAGTCTTCTGAAAATGTTCCCTAGTCTGTGTGTACTGCAACAGTGAGTATTTCTGTCTGAGCGTTGCCCTGTGTTTTAAGAGCTCTGGATCTCATCTTCGGCGTGGCAGTGTGTGGGCAAGCGTTCTGTAGACTGGCGGGGAGCGTGCTTCTCTAGTTGGGCACACGGTGCACGCTGACCACTCCCTCGGGGGGCACTGCCACTCCCGCTAATGGCACGTCTCCATTCCCCTCCGCCTCACGCTCGCCCGGTCCAGGCGAGGCTGGCCTTCAGAAAGCTCACAACTGGCTTTCGATGTCTCTGCTGGGGTCGTAACTGCGTGGAGAGCTTTTCTCACCTCAAGCCAGTTCACATGTAATTGTGATGAGACATTCTCTCTTAAAGTTGGACACAAAGAGGGGGTCCTAACGAGTCGCCAGTAGTAAGGTCTTGGCCTCACTGATGCACAGGAGCCTAATGACTCCGTAAATAATAGAGATGGAAGTGCTGGAAAGAGGGGAGGAAGCCTGGCCTGGTGGGCATGGGTCCCTGGGCGCTGTCCCGACTTTCCCTCTATGGGAAACACACGGTCCGAGGTCGCCTCGTCAGAAGGTGATGGGGACCATTGGTACAGAGGCATGTAATTAAGATTTGTGTCTATTGATACTAAAACAGGCTTTCTCTGTTGGTGGACTCTGAAAGCAGAATTTAAATTTAGTCTACAAGCACGATCCTCTGTATCATGAGTGGTGGGCAACTGACCGGCCTTCCTCCCGTCCACCACGGCGGCTGTGGCCCTCCTGAGTGCGGCTGTCCGAGCTGATTCGGTGGTGGTGTGAGCTCCCGGGCGGATCCAGGAGGCTGATTTTCTGTCCATTGAACAATCCTGTTTACAGTCCCGCGGACCGAATGACTTATGGGATCTAAAACCCAAAAGCAGGTCTTCCCAGCGTCACTGACGATGGCCATGTGGCACCACAAAGTACATGGGCTAGATGCATTATTTATGACCGTGTCTCCGCCGCACCAAAACCACCAGGGGGAACGTGGACGGTTCAGGAAACGCAGAGAACTGCAGATACTTGATTTGCAAAAAAGACTACACTTTTTAAAAGTCAATAGTCTGGCCATTTGGAAATATGCATTCCTGTCGTGCCCCTGGTATGAGGGTATGACCCTGGCATCGTGTAAAACTCCAGCGACGGGCAGCGATGGGAGGCCACGCCGTTGGGGCTGGCAGCTGTCTTCCCAAGGCCTCTGTGGAGGACTCACACCTTCTACTCTGAGACGGGGCCCTGGGCCCCAAAGCATCTCCTGCCCCTTGTTCAGCATCAAAACTGACCTTCTCTAGGTCCTGTTTCCCCACAGCCCAGATAGGAAACTGAGTTACAGGTTTCTGATAAAATCATTCACAAAAGGGTTTAATGTGTTCCTTCCCATGTCGTCTTAGATTTGCAGAAAAGCTTCTAGAGAGATCTATAACCCGAGGGCAGAACCTCCTATCATGGGAATTGTTCGAACATTGACTCCCTGGAAGGTGGTTTGGACTTGGGTCCTTACCCACACCCATCCGTCCTGAGAGTCCCCGTGTCGTCTCCACCGCCATGCTGGACGCTGGCTCAGTGACCGACGAACGCAGTGAGGGGCTCTGTGAGCGCAGCCGGCTCCGGCGGGAGGCACCCCAGCCTTGGGCGCCCGCCCGCACCCCTGAGCCTCCCCGCCGACAGGGCCCCTCCCCCACAGCAAAGCAGACACAGGGATTCTGCTTCATTCTTCAATCTCTCTTCTCAAAGCGACGTGTAAGGAGCGGACCAGAGCTGACACCGCCAACTCGCTGGGGCGTCTGTGCATCTGGAGAGGATCGTGGGGAAGGGATGAGCTCTAGAGAAGCTTCAGCAGCACCCCTGAGGAGGAGCGATGGGAGACCCAGTCCATCCTACCCTGCCACTGGGGCGAGCCTCTGTGGGGCTGGTGTAGACGACTCTGGACACCCATGGAGCCTTGCCCATCAAACGCTCACAAAGCGCCATGTGGTCCGGGGGGTTAAAAGAATGTCCTTGATAAAGGGGACCGAGGTGGGCAAGGTGGATGACAGAAAACAATTAGGTTCTCTGAAGCACCCTACAGAACGTCCCTTCCCGGGGTTCCTGCCCTCCTTCAGGCTCGCCTCGCAGAGTCTCCTTGCTCGCTGCCCTCCCGCCGCCTGCCGGGGCTGCTCATTTCTCCCAGAGGCATCGGGTCTCCGGTGGCCCTGCCTCTGTCCTAGATCCCCCCGGCCTATCTCCCTTGTCACTCTGCATCACTCGCACTTCCCACTCCTGGGGCCTCATGAATCCCAGCCTCTGTGTTCCTCCCGCGTCTTGTTTTCGCCTGGTGTGGACGTCTTGTGAAGCTAAGCGCAGCTGGCACCACTTCCAGGGAATATTTCCGAATAGCCTCAGGTTGTGTGCTATCCACGGGGTCTTGAGGCTTAGCCTTCGAACCCCAAGGAGCCCCATTCTGCTGACCTGGGTGGTACATGGCCCTGCAGAGGGGAGAAGGGGCTTTAACCAACACAGGAGAACGTCCACGGTGAGGACGCCACCCCCGAGACGAGCTGCTGTCTCGATCACATCGGCCTCTTGGCTCACAGAGGCTCTGGAGATCTCTCTGGGATGCCGCCTCAGCCCACAGCACGCACTGCTGAGTATCGTCACGCCCTGAAGCCCGGTGTGACTTGGAGAGCGGGCCATCCTCGGGAGACAAGGTTCATGAAGACTGCCAGGGACCGAGCTCTGTGACCTGAGTCTCTGGAGACGAGACTTGCAGAAGTCTTCCCACCACGGAGGACATGACTGACCCAAGAGCACAGCGTTCGGAGCCACTCCCTGTTGTGAAAACCGAGGGACGTCGGGCTGAGGGCCCCTCGCCTGTGAGGCCAGCTCATAGCCAGGTGTGTCTGTCGCCGGGGGAAAGGAGGGGCGTCCTGGGCTCTGGGAACTAGTGCCAGCACCCGCGAGGCGCTCTGCACCCCTGCTCAGGAAGGGGGCGGCGCCCCGACCTCACCCCTCCCGCCCGCTGAAGACACACGGACGCCCCAGAGCAGTTCGGTCCGGCCGTGAGCGTGTTCTGCGGCCGCCTAGCAGCTCCGTGCGCCCGAACCAGGCCGGGAAGGGTCCTCCCTTCTGATGCCCACGTGGCGAAGCCCTCCTCGCCCTGGCTGAGCCCCGTGGGGTCCAGAGAGCCTGAGAGGGTCAGAGTCACCGCTGCTCACTGCAGGCACGCGGCTGGCCTTCTGTTACCCTTGGCTCCTTCGTCCCGCACGCCCAGCTGCGGTCCACACCCCAGAAACCCTGTTGCCCTCTGGCGTCCGGTGACGTGGCCCATGGTTGGCACCGGTGGGGAGCGGGTTGATGACGTGAGGAAGGCAGAGCCCCCGCGGGACCTGCTGTCTGCTTCTCGGCGGCCCGGCTCCCCTTCCTGGCGCCCCCTGACTCCGGGCTCTCGGCCGGCCCGCGGCGGCTCATCTCCTCTCCGCTGCCGCACCTGCTGTCACGTTCCTGGCGCTTGCATCGGCTTTCCCAGCAGCTTTCTGTGTTGGTTTGGTTGTTCAGGAAACGCCGAGGATGCGTCTCTTTTGTTGACTTCATATCTCGTGTGCGGAGTGGAGACCAGAGCTGTCCTGTCCCCACGACTGTACAGACCTGCCAGCAGAGGCGCAGGAACGCATCTACAGACCGAGAACTAGAAGCACAAACCACGAGAGAAAGCCTCGATGTCGTCCCGACTGGTCAGGAAGGACCCATCGCTGCAGCAGGCATCTTGAGGTCTGCCCCGAGGCTCAGCCGTGGCCATGGGTGGAAGGAAGGGTCCACACACCCGGGGTTCTTGCTGAGAATTCAGAACCCTCGCCCAGCGGCATAGAGGGACCCCAGCCTTTCTTCCACCACGCCCTTCCCCTCCCACCCCTGCCTCTCCTTTCTGGACCGGCTCCTGCTGGCCCGTGCATGGGAGGTGCTGGGGACCAGCAGGGGACGAGCGACCCTTCGCCAGCCAGCGCCCTGAGCCCGCTGCCGGGTGCGCTGACCTCCGGGCGGAGGCCTGTGGGGTGGGCGGGGGAGTGCAGGCCCTCGTGTTCCTGGCCTCCATGTGGGGCTCTTTCTCTTTTTCTTCTCTCTCCCTCTCTGCTTCTCTCCTCCTTCCTCCCCTCTCCCGTGACCTCAGCATTCCAAACCAACACCAAATACGACAAGGAATAACATAACTGCCGTTTCCCCAGCCCTCTCTCAAAGCGGGGATCAGGGCATGTCTGAAATCCCCCGTCTGCTAACAAAGGGAAAGGTAGTAAAAGCTCTTCCCTTTCAAGAAACCTGGCGGCCGCCTGTCCTCCTCCCGTCGTAGACATCCCAAACAAAACCGGCAAATCCAGCGCCGTCCATAAAATGCGCACTCCCTAATTGCTAATGTTTCCTTTTTGATAACTAAAAAGACTGCGCACATTAAATAAAAGGAGATTTAATTTCTAGTTTAAATACAGCTGCTGCGATTCTTACGCCGCACACAGCTGTGCCGGGCTGGCACGGGGCCACGGCGCGGGGGCTCCAGCCCGTCTGTCCTCATTGTCTTCCTGACGCACACACACACGGCGTCTTGGCGTGTTTGGGAAACATTGTCATGCATTTGCAGGTCTGCACTGCCTACAGAGGGACGAGCCTCGCCGGCCCCACACCTCTGGGCTCTCGCCACCTGCCAGACGGACTCCTTCTCTCCTCCTGGAAGCCTGCTTTCTGCAGAGCAGAATAGGTTCATCTCCTCTTTTCCCGTTCTGGGCACGGACAGACCCCACAGAGCACAATATTTCTGAGGCTTGCTAAAAAAAAAAAAAAAAAATTAAATAAAAGGGCTGATCACATGTTTTTATTTTGAAAACCACGAGAGCAAAATTTTGGGTTGAAGTCTTAAAGGGATGCCTTCAGTCTGTGCCTCTGTCTTGGGGTTGGAGAGAGAGAAATTGTGGCCAACCGGCGTGTCATTCCCGATGCATTTCTGAGCGAATGTAATCTTAGAAGATGCCAGGAAAATTAGAAAGATTAAAGTCTTCAAGGACATTCTGACCACTTGCTTTAATTTAGGCGCGGCCCTCCCGGGGGACGGGAACAGCTCTGCTCATTCGTGCGGGAGCCCCGGTCACACCCCATCCTGACGCCTGGAGACTCTTCCCGCGGGGGCTCCCACTTGGCGGCGCCCGGCAGCCCCTCTGGGCTCATGCGTTTCTCTGTGCCCCGCCGCAGTCCCACCCCTCACCCCGGGGAGGCAGCTCCTGGGCCCCAAGGGCAGCCCTCCTCCCTGCTTCTCCACAAACATGGTGCAGCTGGGGTGGGTCTCTGCCTCGTGTCCTTGAACAGGGTTGGGCCTTCTCCAAGCCTGCAAGGCAGGGGGTAGGGACTAGCAGTCTGAGAGGAGCCAAGAGAGCCTCCCGGTCCAGTGAACATCCAGACCTGGCCTCAGCCCCATGATGCATGCAGGCCAGCATCCCGTGTCCGGGAGGGGCCACAGCCACGGGCCACAGCCACAGTGCTTTAAAGACCGGTTGGCCAGGAGTCCGAGATCCAGGTGTGGGCAGGGCTGGCCCTCCCAGGGCCACTATCCCTGGCGTGTGGACGGCCATCTTCTCCCCGTGTCCTCACAGGGTCATCCCCCTGCGTGTGTGTTCTGACCTCTTCTTAGAAGGACATTTGGACCTTCATCACCTCTTTGAAGGCCTTGTCCCAACACAGTCACATTCTGAGCTCCTGGGCCAGGACTCCACTAACCTAGTGAATTTGGGAGACACCGCCCAGCCCCTAACACAAGCTGAGCTCATAGGGAGCTGAGTGTAATTATGAGCATGTGGGGCCCATTCACCCAAAAGCAATCCATGTGTCCCTTGTCCCAGGTCATCAGGATAGAGCCCCCCTGACGGTCATCGCTCCCAGCTTTCCCAGAGAACGATGCACCCAACGCGAGATGAGAGAAGGAGGAACTATCTGAGAAGAGCTCTGTGTGCACGGGCACCTTAGACCCAGAGGAGTCCCTCATCATCTACGTATGCCTTTCAGGAGATGACCGTCTCTCCATAAAAAGGAAGGTGTGGGATGAGTGACCTTGGATGTCTTCAATACCCTCTGGTGACCGGAGTCAGGAAGAAACACAGGAGCAGCAAACAGCAGGCGGAGGGCCGCATCTGGCTCCCGGCTCGTCTTTGTAAATAAAGTTTTATTGGAATACAGCCACACTTCCTCGATTACATAGGACGTTTCTGCTACCACTGCAGAGTCGAGTGCCTGGAACAGAGACCATGGGGACCACTGGCCCCTCACGGAAGCCTCTGACAACCCCGGCCTCAGAGCACTGAGATGGGCCAGTGGCTGGTCTTTGCCCGGAGAGCGGCGGGCCGGCCGACCCGGTACCTCTGTGGGTGGAATGTGTGCTCCTTTGCTGTGAGCTGTGACGCTTTGGGGGCCGTTGCCCGGCAGCTGTGTGTGATCTCCCCTCCCCCGACCCCCTGACCGGCGCGGGGAGTCCCCGCTCCCCCCAGCCCGGAAACCCGAGGGTGGAGGTCGGCAGCTGGGGCTGGGGGCTGCGGTGACCGCCCCTCCCCCGCCTCAGCGAACCCAGGTGCCGAGTGGCGTTGCCCACTGAATGACCGTGGCCGTGACGCGAGACCTCACCACCAGTGGCCGAACCGAACCTTTTATTTAACTTCTGGTGTCACGAGGAAGCTAAGCGGTTTTTAAGGAATCAATAAGCCAATCTGTGTTTTTAATTATAAAGTTAGAAAATGTCAAAAAATGCTAAATAGGGCTACTATTTCATTTAAGTCTTGGTCCCACAGCTGTATTTTGGGGAAGAGCAGCCCCAGGGAGCCGGGGTGGGGAGCGGAGGCGGGCAGGGTGTGGGCTGTCATTCTACTCCGACTGCGCGCGAGGGGGTCGGGGTCGGGCGCCCCGATGACGCAGAAGGGCACCGGGCAGGATGGAGACGGGAGGGGACACCACAGCGCACTTACCCTCTCTCCTGGACACAGTCCACGCTCTTGTCCTACTCTAAACGTGCCTCGTAGGGGGCTTCCTGTTTTCTCACACAAGCGATTTAAGCCAAACTTTGATGCAAGCCGGCAAACCCCCGGGCCGGGCTCTGCTGCCGCAGCCTCGGTGCGGACCCCTCCCCGCCTCTCTCCTTGCCTGGGTCCGGAGCGGCTGGGGACCGGCGTCGGCGTCGGCGTCGTACGGAGGTGACACAGTGCCCGGCCCTGCCTGCCTCCGTCCCACGCACGGCTCCCCAAATCCCTGCACTTCAAGGAGAAGCAGTTGTAAGAGGGTCTCTCAGACGTCCCAGATCTCACTGTGGTTTGAGGGATTCTTGTTTCCCTTCAAGGTGAGGAAGGAATTTACCCTCACAGGGTAGACAATACGTCCGGGGCAGTGTGGCCAGGCCCGCTGGGGTGGGCTCCGCACCCCCTGCCCCGGGGTCTCTGGAGTTCTGCGAACACCTGCTCAGCACCGCAGAGCCGGGACGGGCCCCGACGGGCAGTCTGGGCCTCACGTGGTTTCCCATCTCCTTTCTGCTCGTGCTGCAGCGCGCTGCCCCTCTGGCTGGGCTCCTACCCACCCACCCCTGCTCTGCTTCCCTGCCCCCCTCCTCCCCTTCTCTCTGTGACTTTCCAGCCTCGCCCCCTCCCTGCTGAGGCGTCTGCCTTACAGGGGTCTCCGTGGTGACGTGACGGACGCTCCTGAGCTCTGTCGGGATTTCCAGCTGGAGAGAGGCCTTGGGTGGGAGGACTTCCAGAAACAGCTCTGAGGGATCCGTGTGGTCGACGGCATGGCCGGCTCTCCTCCCGGGCTGGGCTGCTGGGGCGCCGGGCCATCAGGGCAGGAGAGCTGAGCCGAAGCAGGTGGCGCCCACCCCGGGGCTGACGGCCCACCCAGCGGCATCTGTGTGTTATTGGGGGAGGCCCCAAACCAGGGAGCAGATCCGGGCTCATGCTCTTTTCTGGAGACTTGCTGAGCATCTGCCCATCCGTTCAACATGTATTTACTGAGCCTCCCTCATGAACAGAGGCCCTTCTGAGTTTTGTGGACAAAACTCCCAGCAGAGAGGTAGGATTGGCCCACTCCTGGTGGACACGCGGAGCGCACCCACACTCAGAGCACACATGGAGAGGGAAAGGAGGCAGGGAAATCGGTCCTCGCCAGCCATGCCCGGCAGCCTCGCCCTGGGCGCCCTACCTGGGGTCTCTGGGCGTTCCCCCAGCCTCTCGTTACCAGCCCGCTCCATGCTGAACCCTGGCACATGTGCTCAGGACCGGGGACATCTGCAATGGGGAGTTCCGATCCACAGGAAGACGGCATTTCCTCTGTGTCGGTAATTCAACCAGAGAGCTGATATTTCTGGCCATAAGAGGCCCCGTAGCAAGAGTCGAGGAGCTCTGGAAGACCCCTCCCCTTACCACAACGGCGTGACCCAGGGATCAGAGGTAGCCCATTATTGCTGCTTGGGTCCACACTCGCAGACCTCTGCTGCCTCGCGAGGGGAGTCACCTCACCGTTATCAGCCATTGGCTCCTGGCCCTGCCATGCCACTTTTCTCCCATGAGATTCAGCACAGCAGAGCGGAGGAGGGGGAGAGAGGTCGGGGTGGGGCAGGCCCTCCATGCTCGTGGCTTCGTTGGCCACAGGTGGAGAGGAGGCAGCAGAGAGAATGACCAAGCTCCTGCTGCCCATCCTCAACCCGCCAACACATCTGGTCCCCTCGCTGGTGATGGACAAGGCGGGGAACTCTGGTTTCAGGAGAGGTGACTGCCGACCTCGTCCTTCCATGCTGTGGGCTGAGAGCTCGGCTTGGCTTCCAAGAATCCTGAGAACGGGGGCTGTGCTGAGTCTCCCTCTTAGACGATCAGCACGAATCTCTAGTCTAAACTCTTCCGTGAACTGCTTTCCTTTTCTTGATACAGCTGGAGTCCTGATGTCGCAAGGTTGGATTGTCCACACCGAGGGCTGGGGCTTGCGGGCTGCGAGCCGCCACGGACAGGGGCCCAGAAGCAGCCACCGGCCCCCTGCCCTGCACGCCAGCACCTTCTCCTGCCCGCCTGCTCCTTGCTGTCCCAACTGCGGCACCTGCTCCGAGCGCCGGCTACGAGGCCAAGTCATCTCGAGTTAGCATCACTTATATTTTATGTATGTGGTCCTCGCACCCCAATCACAAGTACTTGAAGCTACGAGTTAAACAGAACCCCGAGGGCTAGAAGGCGCTGAGCCTGGGCCCGGTTTGCCGCAGGGACTCCAGGAAGACCACAGCCAAGTGCCTGCTGACCCTGACAGTGAGCCCACGGGGCTCAGGCCTTCGGCAAGAGGAGACAGGCTCTCTAGGGACAGAGACTAGAGGAAAAGACAGAGATCAGTCGGCGGCTAGGGGGACAGCCTGTGATGGTTTCTCCCTGGTCGTTTCTAATTCCCTTCCCTTCCCCCTGGGAAATCACCTCTGGACCCCTTTCTGAGGGACACGATTGAGTCAGCCACCCACGTGGCAGGGTGACAGCCGAACACAGTGGCCCACGGAGCCCTCCCGACCAGGAGCCCGTCTGGCAGCGTCCTCAGCCCGACCGGGAGGGGGCAGCTCATTCTCCGGGGCATCCTGGCTGATGGAGGGTTCTCGCAATGCCTGGAGGTGGGGGGACGACAGCAGTGCAGAGTTAGGGCATCTTTCCGTGCCCCGTCCTGGGGGATTCTAACCCTGCTGCTGCATTTTATGGGAGGCTCCACTGCTTGTACCACCGTCCGAATCCAGCTGTGGGTGGGCTGTCTCCCGGTCCCAAGGACGCACCCCCACCCACTGCCGCCGGGCCCCACCCCCCGTGGCTCCCAGGGCCCCAGGGTGCCCACCCTCCTGTTTCCCCGCCTCCCCCAGCCTCTGCCCCGTGTGCTGGGGCAGGACAGGCGTCTTCTGGGATCGACACTCCCAGCAGGAGCTGGGGGACAGGAGGGCCGTCAGCCATCCGGGCTACTCTGGGCCTTCAGAACTCCGGGGTGGAGCCCCTCGCCGGCACGCTTCCTGTCCTAGGCCCACCTCCCGAGGCCCAGCAAGGGCTAGAGGGTCCCCATTACTGTGTGCTCGCCCATTCCAAAATGAAGAAAGAAATCGCAGACCATCGACAGTAGGGCAGCAAGAACAAGGCAGGGGTCCCCAAGACCTCGCCGCACCCGGGCCCCCCCCAGGCCAACTCTTCCTCAAGCGGGAGGTCCTGGCCCAGCAAGGGCATCAGCTCAGCGTGCGGGCAAGCTGTTCCCGTGGCTTACAGGAACCTCTCTTGAGGCCCCATCCGGCCCCCTACCTGTCTGGGGGAAGCCAAGAGATGCTGACACGCTTCACTCACAGGACACGCGGTTCATGGTGACGTTATGTTTGGTGCTTCGGTGTGACTAGCGCCTGCCTGGAGCCTCAGGTTAGCCCCGCAGGCCGTGGGGCAGGGGAGCGGGGTGACCAGGGGACAGGGGTGCCGCTGGAGGGCCTCTCCCAGCTGTTCCCAAGGACGGGGCGGGCAGGAAGCAGGAGTCAGAGGGGCTGGGCTCCCAGGGGTGAGGGAATGTGGGCTCAGCGGACACAGGGACGGAGCTTTGTGGGAGCCTCGAGCGGGTGCCTCAGGCTATCCAGCCCTTGCCTACTGAAGGTTTAACGTGTGCCATGAACTGTGTCGCCCGCCCCTAAGCCTGGATTCCCGCCCCCCGGGAGAGAAAGACAAGCAGGGTGTGGAGAGATTAAACTTCCTCCTGATTTATTCTTATTTATGGTCGTCAGACTGATATACCCTCAACACTGGTGTTTTCGGACTTGGGTCCTTTTTGAGAAGTGATGGTGGCCCACGCGGCATATGGCACCGGATCCACGCCTCCCCACTCACCCCCCGGAGCCTGACCCCACCTCCCGCTCCGGCCAGACCCTCCGCTCGCTTCCCCGTCCACACCCGCCGACGCGCAGGTCGCCGTCCGCTGGGCTCCCAGGCACGCCGCCTCCCAGCCCGACACCTTCCGGCCCCGATGCCCCGGCCCCGCCCCCTCCTGGGGGGGCATCCTCGGTGGCTCCAGGGTTGACACCTGTCTCCAGCCAGGGCCTCCGTTTGGAAGAGCTCGGCCTTGATTACAGGTTCAGCTTATTTGGGGATAATTTGCTCGCAGTATCTCCTCAGCCTCAAGGCTCCTGCTGCCTTCCTTTCCTCCCGCCAGCTCTCTTGTCCTCCAGGAACGCTGACCAGAGCTCCCTCTCGGGCAGCCACAGGCTGTCGCCTCGTGCAGCTTACTTGGGGCAGCAGCCCCGTGGTCCCGCCAGGCTATCCTCAGCACGGTCTTCACGGTCCCTTACTCCTCCCGCCTTTTTGCTGGCTGGGGCCTCCGTGGGGACACTGGCATTTCCCCCGAGTCCAGTGCCCCCCCCCCATGTTCTGGGAGCTGGCTCCTTCGCGAAGTCCTCGCCAAGTGACCCGCAGGCGTCTCGGTGTCCCTGCTCACCCAGGACGAGGCCACGCCCAGGCTCTCCTAATTCCCGTTCTTGGCCTCATCGATGCCTAGCTGACCTGCTTGCCCCGGGGATCGGTCGGAACAGTGTGCTTGTGAACCCAACCGAGGTGAGGCTCGCTCTGCCCCGCGGAGCCCTGATCACGGCCCCCGCCCCCAGCCCGAGCAGGCACGCACTCCCTGTGAGGTCCCAGCTGGGAAACAGGCTGGCCTGAACTTTCTCTGAGCGGCTGTCCCGTCCAGCCGCTGGTGTCCCCACCTGCCCGGGGCTTCTTCCCAGCCTCGCCTCCTCTCCGTGCAGCGAAGACCCTTCAGCCCGGCCCAGAGCCCGCAGTCCTGGGGTCAGTGTGCTCCGCACGGCGAGGGCGCCCCTCCTTGGTGAGTCTGGATGCGTCTCTCTGTGACCGGCGCAAGAACGGGGCCAAGGCGGGACGCAGTCCTACTTCGTTCCCTGGGGCCCTGCAGGACGGGCAGAGAGCCTTGCGGGCCCAGCCTGGAGAAGAACGGGGGGGAGGGCCCTTCCTGCATAACACATGCCCTTCCCTCCCCGCAAGCCAAGACACCCCACCTGACCCCTTCCCAGCAGGGTCGAGGAACAGCTGAGCCAGGAGCCACGCAGGGGAGGGCGAGCCGGGTCCCTCCTGGTCCCCAGGGTGCCTCCCTCCGGAAAGGCAGTGGTGGGGGACGGGGGTCAGGTGCTGCCCGGCTGTCCAGCGGGGTGAGGCTAACAGAAGCCGACGTGGGAAGATGCGAGGCGACCCCACTCCGGAGCCCCCCTCTCTGGGGTCGGCATGGGGGTCTCTCCTGCAGGCGACACCGCCCGCCTCATCGGGACCCCTCGGTGCACAGCGTTCCGTCTGTCTTCACCCCCTGCGTGGCGGGGAGCGGCTCCTGGTGGTGTGTCGAGGCAGGGCTGCTGTCTCACCTTCTGAGGCGACGCAGAGGTGGGGCACTCTATTCATAATTGGGGGGGATTTTGGAATCAGAACTCTTTCATTATAAAATGCCTAGAGCCTTTCAGACGCAGGAATATCTGCTGTCGTTCGAGAGGGACCTGTGCATTTTTAAAAACATTATCAAAGAGATGAAGTCTAAGTGATGTTCCCTGATGGGGCGTGTTGGCAATATTTATGACTCAGAGGTGCAAATTTACTTATCAATAGGAGAGCACCAGAGCGGCTCCCAGGCCCGATCGCTGACTGTTTCCAATAGCAGAGTCTCCCTTGATGTGATGCGATTTTTCTGACACGAGTTTATGGATGTGTTTTAATGCCTCTGGTATAACCAACAATTTACAAATCAGCCAGACATCTACTCTATGGGGCAATTCAGGAGTTTTGCCTTTGAAATCCCCTCGGGAGACTTGAAAATCCAGTTTGTTGTGTCTTACTTTAAGACTGAAAATAAACGTATGTGGAGCTGAACCGCACAGAGGGGAACGTGCAGCTCCTTCTGTGAGAGGAGTTCCGGCGTTCCCCTCACCGACAGCCCTGCTTGGCCCCGCGCCCCTCGCCGGTGCAACGGTATTCTGCAGTTGGGAGCAGAGCCGTTGCCATCCTGGCTCCTGAGGGCTGAGGGGTACAGGGCTGCAGTGGGCGCTGTGGGCTCTGTCGGTGCACGAGGGTCCCCAGGGAGGAGAGGTGGCCCCGCATGGACCAGGGGGTGGGGTCCCCACAGCTGTGTTGACACACACACACGTAACTCTCGGTCACATTTGAGCTGTAGGGACAGTCTGGTATATGAGAGGCTCGGGCAGGAGCGGCAGTGACACGGGGACAGGTCGGTGATGCCGGGGACGCTCCAAGGTGCTCGGAGCCCGACGGGAGGACTCTCCAGAGCAGACGAGACAAACACGAGGATTGGACGCCTGCTTGATTTTTAATAGCATCCCTGAAAATCAGCGCCAGGAAGCATAATACGTGAAGTGGTAGAAACGCAGCACAGATCGCCACGGGTCATGATGTCTAACACGGTACTTAAGGAGTAACCCATCATGTCTAAGAAAAGACGCTTCGGGTCCAATTACGTGAGATTATCCCCCCATTATGTCCGGCAGGACCCCCGCCAGCCTCACGGCCGCCGGACGCACGGGACTCCGCCGGCCCAGACTGGGGTGTGAGGGGGCGGGTGTGGCCGACGTTGTGACAGAGAGAACATCAACTGTTGAGAATCTTTTCGGTTCATTGAGTGTCGAAAAGTGGTATTTTGGCTTGTGAGGTTAAAGATACACAGCGGCAAAATGAATCGCACCTGTTTCTTTCTCCTTTGAGAAAGAGCGGCTTGAATCTGTCGCACGGCACAGGGCTGACGTGGAGTGTAGACGAGCGGACAGACACCCACAGACGGCTGCCTGTCGGTTATGCCGGGGCCGGAGACGAGAGGTGTTCTAGGGTGTCACGGGAGAGGGGAAGAGTGCGGGTCACGTGGGCAGCTTCCCTTTTCACCGGTAAGAGGGACAACGGTTTCAGAAGAACGGGCTGGAAGTCGCTAGGTCTCCGAGACGGGGATTCACACGTGAGTGCCGAGCCCGGCAGAGAACCATGCCGGCGTGCTCATCATAACCGAGTCCCCCTCCTGGCTGCTGGGTCCCCCTGGGCACCCGCGGGGCTGCTCTCGGTAGTCCTCGCCCCCTCTGCCCTCTGGGGTCCTCGCCGGCTCTGTACTGTCCCCGCCTCCCTGTCATCACCTGGCCCCTCCCCAGAGTTCCAATGCCACCTGGCTTTGGGGACACGCTGTACGGGCGCCATCCCTTGGGGCCTTGTCTTTGAGGAACTTGCCTAGTGAGTTAGCACCCCCCTGGGCGGAACCCGCAGGGGCGCAGAGGGACAGTTCCTAGCTTAAGACCCTTTCAGAAAAGCTCAGGGGAGTCCTCAGGGTCCTGGGGAGAGGGGGACGGTGGCCGCTGTGGGTGCCGGCGGTGTGGGCGCGGGCTCCGGCGATGCGCGGGGTCCAGCCAGGCGTGCGACCTGCGTGAGCCCACGGCCGTCAGCGGGCCAGCTTTAGCGACAGCAGGTAAGGTGGGGGGGCCCCCAGCTTTAGCGACAGCAGGTAAGGTGGCGGGGGCCCCCAGCTTTAGCGACAGCAGGTAAGGTGGCGGGGGCCCCGGCTGGGAAGGGGCAGAGGTGGACTGGGCCTTGTCTTCCCCACTCCACGGCCCCTCTCCGAGGACAGACGCCCTCTCTCCCCGCTGGCGTCTGGGGACCCAGGCGGGCTGCGGCCACCCCGAAGGCCGCTCCATCCAGAGCCAGCGCCCGGCAGAGCCGCCGCGGTCCCGGGCTGAGCGCGCAGGTCCCCGGCTCCCTCGCCGCCGCCGCGGCTTCTGCCAGCTCGCTTCCTCTTGCCGGGCTCCCTTCGCCCAGCTGGGGCAGGATGGCGATAATATCTACCCAGAGGGCACGCCGCTCACTGTATCATTGCACATAACTGATGAAAGACCCCGCGCGAGTTCAAAGGCTCCAGCACGGTGTAATTACTCTTTTAAGCAGAACACTTTCTAGAAGCCCTGAATTAGCTTTCTCTCTGAAATGCATATTTCTTCTCAGATGTGTGCCTTCTGTGTAATAGGGATGGGAAGTTGGCACTGGCTCTGGCGGTGAAGTCGAGCTCCTCCGGGGAGCCTGTAAGTTGGCGCCAATCCTGCGGAACGCTGACCGCGAGCCCCCAGCCCGCGTCTGTGGCACCTTCTGGCTCTGGGAGCCCCGGAGTCTGCACATGAGATGTAACCCAAACTCATGGCGGCCTTGGAACAGATCGTGTCTTGCTTTTGGCCTTTCCGTCCTCGGCCGAGAAGCGAGGGCTGCGGCCTGGGCGTCACTGTCCCGGGGCCTCTGCAGCCTGCGCCAGGCTCGGGGCTTCTGCGCGCCCTGCCTGGGCCCACGAACGAGCAACGGGCACATCTTTCCTTCAGAATGAAAACACCTGCTTGGGGTCACTTCACTCAGCCCCTCACTCCCGCCCGTGAGGCGGAGCTGCCGAGAGCGCGGGAGCAGGGGCGCCCCCAGCCCGCCCGCTCCTCCAGGCCGGCGCCTGCCCATCGGTGTCGCTGACGTGCTCTGTCCTTCCTCAGCGTTCCAGCTCCTGGTGTCTATGAGTGGGCTCGACTCCTCTCCTGCTCTGCCTCTCTGGGGAGGGCTGGAGACCCCAGGGACGGGCGGGAGACTGGTTCCTGGAGCAGCCCACGACCAGAGCCCCAGGAGAGGACGCAGCAGGGAACGACCCCGAGCTCCTAGTCCAACGACCACGTTCTCAGATCTCGTGTCGTCCTCGTCTATCTCAGCCTCGTGTCACTGGGGACACGTCTCCAATGTCCTCTGTGTCCCCACAGAGAGGGCCGAGGGCCTGACTCTGCCCTACCCCACGGCCCACCAGCCAGCCATGCGCCCAGCTCTCCCTCCCTGCCTGTGCTGGACGGTGCGCCCCGGGGACTGGTGGAGACACACCGACCGTGGGAGCCTCCGGTCGCGCTCCGGGAGGCAAGGGTGGGCACGGTCTGGGGACGTGGTGGGTCTGTTCTTGCTGCTCGGATAAGGGAAGTTTCCGGAAGGAAATGCCATCAGAAGTGGGTCTTGAAGGAAGCGCTCGGTGGTGGGCACGTAAGCCTGGGTCTCTCACCGAAGTCCTCGTCATGGGCTGCGTGCTCAGAACCACTGAGTGTCCTCGAAGGCCAGCTTCCTTGAGCAGGCAGGTGCAGAGACCCCAGGGAGCCCGAGGTCGGCCCTCCGTGGGAGACGGCGGCATCACCATCCTGGGGCAGAGACGGCGCGTGCAGCTGGGCTCTGCAGGGAGGACGGGAGGTGAGAAAATCTGGACCCAGAGGACGGCTACGGTACCCCTGCAGCCCGGGGGAGGCGGCGGGCCGCCGGCCGAGGCCTGATGGCCGCGTTCAGATGAGGACACTGTCAGCGACAAGCTGCGGTCCCAGAGGGCAGTGAGGGCAGTCCCAACGACAGAGGCTCCACAGCAGGGATTGGGGACATTTATCCTTTATGAGCCACAGTTTTCTCTGTGTCCCACGTGATGCCGAGCCCGGCGGGGAGGAGACCGTGGTCACAGGAATTGCAGCAACAGTGGGGTGAGGACTGAGGGGTTCAGGCACCGCTGGATGCACTCCTGACGTGTTAACCCATTTAGGAAACAAATAGCATTATTATGTGTGGTTTACAGGAGGCGATGCTGAGGCAAGAAAGGCTCTCCCAGCGCGGCTCGTCTGAAAGCAACTGAGGCAGCTCACGCCGGGCCGTGTGGAGCCCGCCCACCATCAGCACGTTTCGGGCTTGGTCCACAAAGTGTCTTTTCCTGGGACATTTCAACCTGATGTCACTTTGCATTGATTATCGCTGACTGCACGCAGCCTTACAGAGTGACCTCGGTCATCCCTGCTTTCCAGGAGAGCAGAAGGGTCCCAGAGAGGCGGCCTGCTGGGCTGGGTCCAGGCTCCGTGTGGCCGGCCCATGGCCCAGGGTCCTCCCACTCAGGGACTCCTCGGATGTGCTGTGGGTACCACTGGACATTTCTGGAGTGAAATGTTCCCAGCCACATTTCGGAAGTCCTCATCTGCGGTGCGTGGGGGAGCTACACGCCTCTCCCCTCCGCTGTGACATCTAGGCAGAGCTGCGGTAAATAAAAGGCGATCAGGAAGACAGCCTCCAGCCCCCAACCCATGGCCCAGGGTCGAGGGTGCCTAGGGTCACATGGCAAGACCTGCAGCAACCCTCTGATTATTGTTATTATTTGGCATAATAATAATCTCTATGAACAACAGCAAGAACCATAATGACAGATTTGCAAATGTTGACCTACAGCTAAGGGGGAAGGCTCAGCCTCTATCTCCTTTCATCTCAGGATATCAAAGTACCTTGAAAATATTAATTAGACCCCGGGAGATAAATATCATTATGTCAGTGCTGGGAAGGGGGAAACTGAGGTACCGGGAGGTTAGGTGCTCTGTGACAGACCACCCAGAGGCAAAAGTCAAGTGGAGAGGGTATTTCCCCCATGTGCTGTGTTTTCTCCAAAGTCTCTGGTTCCGATCATCTGTACCAGGTTCCGTGAAGCATCTGTTTTGTGTCTGGAACTGTACTGCGTTATGTGAGTGATCTAAAATAAATATTCAGATTTACATCCTCTAATTGAAGAAAAAATAGATATGGACGACTAGTGGAGATAAGACACGAACTATCTAATCCCAAGAGCTAGAGAATGGGACGCCATGGGGGAGGACAAGGGAAGGACAGGGTCCCTTCAGGTGGTGGAATTTGGGTCAGAGGTGAGACAGCTTTTCAGGTAAAGAGTCGAGGCAGCCCACCAGGCAGGAGACTGCAGAGAAGCAGGCCTGACCCAGGAGCGACAAGTCCTGAGCGGGGAGCACGGAGACACTCTTGGATGGGGGGCGTCGGGCTGAGAGTTCCTGACTTTGGAAAGGGAGTCGAGCTGGGCTGGTGGGTGCCGACCCCCATGGGAGTGGGCCCCACTGGACACAACGGGGAGCCTGCTCTCTAACTCACTAGGCACCTGCCGTTCTAAAGGGCGCCGGCGGTTAGAACGACCCTCCCTGATAAAGAGGTCATTCCGCCCTAGACAACCGCTGTGGTCACTGCCCACTCTTATCATGTATGAGCTTCGGATGAACACAGCCTTTTTTGTCATTTATTCTTTATGAAGCGTTTTACTTACGTGGATGGCGACTTTAGGAACCCCTGGGTAAACCTGGGTAAACTCCGCCCCGTGGGTCCCTCTCATTAGAGAGCAGGTCTGTGGTGGGTGAGGATCCCCTGGGTCCTCTCCGGGCAAAGCCCACGTGCGCACACCCTGCAGCTAAGGGGGAAGGCTCAGAGAAGCCGGCCTCAGGACAAAGACAGACCCCGGGTTTCTGTTCTTTCTATCTGAATACTTGAAGTTTTCAGTTTCTATTTAAAATTCAAAACAGCGAAACAGATTGCAAACGGCAGAGGGATAAGATTTCTGTTGGGCGAGTACGAATTCTTGTTCATACGTGAAATACGCCACTGCATTTGAATAATATCTTTAAAATTGAAATTCATTCTTTTACAAATGTTGTTCGCCTTGATGCTGAAGAACAGATCGAGAAAATGATCATTCTTGTTTGACTTATTATGTGACAGTTTCCGGAAATCGCTTATTGTCTAGCAGAGGAAGACGATCAGAGACGATCGTCTCCAGGGGGCACAACGCACAGAAATGCATGCCTGGCAGGGTGGAGAGATGGCCCTTGGGGGGGTGGTATTGATCAGGGGCGGGTAGGGTGAGGGAAGCAGGTTCAAGGCCACGAGGACAGGAGGGGTGAACCGCTGTGCTTCACGACAGAGCGAGATCTAGAGACAGCAGAGCGCTGGGAAAGGCTCTCCTCGGCACTCGCACGCCGGTCAGCAAGCTTGTCCTGAAACGCATCGTCCCACTAATGTTCTTGCTCCTCTCGTGGGCCTCTGTCTCTCCAAAAATGTAAGTTCCACAACAGACTGCCGCGCGACGTTTCCCAGTGTCCCCGCCACGCCCGGTGCCGCGCTGGGTGGGATCCGCTGGGGTGTTCCCCAGGAGACTCTGCAAAGTCTCTGCAGCGACAGAGATCTGAGATAAGGACGCACTGACTTGCGTTCCTCAAGCCCTTCTTTGGGAACTCGACGCCCTGCCATGGGTGCATCGGACCAGCACCCGGAGGGAGTGTGAAAGCCCGATGAGGCGTGGCCCGTAAGGAGGGCTTTGTAGTATGGTCAGATTGGGACATTACGGATGCAAGCGACTCTGGCAAAGCCAAGGGTGGGGTGGGGGCCCCAACTTGCTTCTGAGACTGTAAGTTTGGGAAGCCTTCAGGAGGACGGGGAGTCCTGGGCTGGGTCTTGAAGAAGTGCTGGGTTGGGACAGTGAGCGGGATGGGCTCAGTGAGGCATAAGGCAAAGAGGCACAGTGGCCTCTTCAAAGACTCAAAGGGCCAAGTGTTGGTCTTCAAGAGCTCTACGCCCACCATTCGTGTAAGTGATGCTGCGCGTAGCCCTCACTAAGAGGCCCAGGAGACCCTGAAATGCTTGGATGCCCAAGAACTGTAAGGAGATGTGCACCAAGGATCGAAACGTGTCTTAGGAGCTCGTTGTTAAACTCCTTCTGTGTCTCCGCGGCCATGCGGAGCCGCGTGGGCTCTGCTCCTATTCTCCGGGCTTGTCCAAGCCCCCGCTCAGGCTCAGGGCGGGAGAGGCCAGGACGGGGTGGAAAGACCTGCCTGCTCCTCCTTGTCGCCCAGGCCTGCAGCTCCGGGGAGCCTGGAGGTAAGTTGTCGGGTGTCTGCCCCTCCTTCAGAGAGGACCCCACTCCACAGAGTGATTGGGCTTCCTCATGGAGAAAACGCAGGAACCCCACAGTCTGGAGCAAGACTGAGCTGCACGTTCATTCAATGGTCGACACGCCCTTGGCCACAGTCCTCAGGCCTGGCCCTGTCCGCCCTGTTCCGGGCAGGCACCCACATCTGGGCCCTGAGCTGTCTCTGCCCACCTCCGCTTTCCACTCAGCCCAGCAAATGTGCCCAGGATGTTAGCTAGTAGCTCAGCATCGGGGGTTTCTGCTCCTATAAAGGAAATAATTCTTTGCCATCCAAGAGTGCCCAGGACCACAAACAAAGTTGGGGTAAAGGTGAGCCAATAGCTGGAGAGATTTTGGGAGGGGGCTTTCCTTGAGCCTCCTGCAGTCATGCTCACGCCTACACACACACACACGCACACACGGGCACGCACATGGGCAGCCCTCTACTCCATTCACTAGGGGCCTGGCCGGAGCTGGGGACGCCGCCCCCGCCCACGCCCCCGGGAGGAGCTGTAAGCACCCTGAGAGGAGGTCAGGTCAGGTGGCCCCCAGACGGTGGGCAGCCTTGCCAGTGGTCCTCCCCGGCTCACCATCCTTCTGAGCACCCGGCGGGGGCCTGTGGCTTGGCTGGCCAGCAGCGGCGCTTCGTGCTTATTTTTCCGCTTTAATAAGTGGTTGCTACAGGTCCTGAGCTGCGGTTTAATGATATTGAAGGACAGTTCAAAGCTAAATGCCTGTTATTGTTTGGGGTTGTTTTAAAAATGATCAAAACGGCCCAAATCATGAGAATCCCATTCTTGTGATCAGATAGAAGCAAAACTCAGGGCTCAGGAAAGCGACTGGATGTGCGGTCCGCACGGGGAAAGGGCTCGGTGCGCCCCCGGCGGCCGGGAGACAGTCGGCGGTGCCGGTCTGAGAGCGTTATCCTCATCCCTGACAGTCGCTTTCAGATAAGGGCATTTTTAAAAACACTTTATTTATTTATTTGAGAGAGAGAGAGAGAGCAGGACCAGGGGGAGAGGCTGAGCTGAGAGCCCGATGTGGGGCTCAACGCCAGGACCCTGAGATCACGGCCTGGGCCGCAGGCAGACGCTTCACCCACTGAGTCCCCCAGGCGCCCAGACAAGGGCATTTTCTGCCGGATCATAACATCTGACTTCCCCTACGGCTCACCCCTAGGGTTCCAGCACCAGGACGAACGGAGCGCAGGCAGACAAGGCCCGGGTGGCATGCTGCGCCCTTTGCTGATCGAGGGCCCGTTGCCTGGGGTCCAGGAGGACTCCTGGTTGGAGAGATGGGAGCGGATCCTGCTCGGCCTCTCGGTCTGGCGACATGCCTTATCTGTCACAGGGCAGCAGCCCTGAGAGGCAGGAATGTGAACGGTCAGAGGCATTGATCACCCCCTTCCGTAGGCAGGTGAATGATAAAGCATCACCATCAGTGATGCCGAGAAGAGCAACACCACCAAATTACCTTGTATATGAAACACGTAGTTTTTAGAGCTCGTTCCCTGCAGAGGTCTGGGAAGTTACACACTGCGCTGAGTGAAGTCAGTGAAGACAGGGATGGGGCCTCCTCCCCCTGGAGGTGACCGGTGACCTAGGATCGACATGGAGGTGGCTTATCTTCCTCAGCCCCACTCCCAGAGACGGGGACCGCTGGACCAACAGGCCGCTGTCCGTGCCAGCCTGGCTCCTGTCCCCCGGGGGACCTCAGGGCCGCCCTGCTAATGATCTAACGACGGGCTCGGTGTAGGAAGTGTGCAAACACAAGTGTGCAGTCTTCTTTCCTGCCATTCTGGGGTCAGAGCCCAGGAAACACACTCAAGGCGTAGCATGCACTCAGGACAAGGGCCCTGGATGGACTCGAGCCCCAGGTCTGGCACCGGGCAGAACCGCTCTTCATTCCCGACGTTTCTCCCCGAAACTCTAGCCGCCCCGCTTCCCGTCTGCTGGCACAGCCGCCGGAGGCACATGTGGCTTTAACATCCATGCGTATGGCTGCCCGGCCACAGCAAGGGGACAGGAGTGGGGCCACCGCAGGAGCCCATCTGTGTCCCCAGAGCCTCCCCTCTGGGTTTTCGTCCGCAAGTTAAGGGCAGTGCGAGGTATGTCCTGCTGGTGTTCTAGATCCGCTGCTGGAAGGGGAGACGCTGCGGCCATGGCCGGTCAGCAGTGTGGCCAGAGCGCCTGAGACGGAAATGCTCACACACGTGTCCCAAGGACCAATGCTGCAGATTTCGCCCAAACTGTCTTTCGTGTTAACGGAGAGCCTGCCTCCCGCCGGGAGAAGCCCGGTGGCTCCTGAAGTGAGGCTCCTCCTGGGAATGGTCCTGCCTCTCACCCCGTCAGTGGACGTCACCACCAGGCAGGAAGAAAGTGGTTTTGCCTGAGGGGCCCCACCTGAGTACCTGATCTGGACGCCGAGCTGCTCACCTCGCCTGGAAGGGGCACGGGAAGGGCCAGACTCCTGCACCATTCGGGAGAAGGCCATGCCCGCCCCTGCCCTCCTCAGCTAGGGGGCCTCGCCCCGACTCCACGCTGGTGCCCCCCAAAATGGGCTTCCGACAGGCTGGCACCCGGGCCTCTGCTCTGCCCTCCTTTTCCAAGTCCTCAGCGGCAGCCAAGAGCCCACGGGGCTGGCTTCTCACATCTTCTCGCCCCTCCCAGTGCCATTTGCTTTGGGCCTTGGGCCCTCAGCCTCACACCCAAGCGCGCCGGTCGGGCGGGCGCGTGTGCTATGGAGGTCAGCATGACGGCATAGCGCCATCGCTCACCCGTCAAAGGGGAGCTGTGTCGTCAGGCCTCAACTAGACGTCTCCCTGTTCCTGTACTCCAAGCATCTGGTGAACGATGGTACCCAGAAGTAGTCATGTTCTAATTTCTGGAGCTGGAGCAGGCCGCTCCCTCCCTGTGGGGTGCAGAGGGGCTCCAGAAAGAAGTCCCTTCTGCCCCAGGCCCCGTGGTGTATCTGAGAGGCCTCTGGCACGGGCTACATAAATCCTCCGACAAATCAGCCATGGTCCCAGGTGAGGGGGGGCCTTAGGCCACAATCCACCCATAGAGAATGGAAGCAAATTTCTCGGAGCAGGCCTGGCAGGAGCAGGGAAGGGAAGGGAGGAGACGAATGCAGGGAAAGGAGAGCTACCCCAAGGAGACCAGATGTGCGACTGCAGGAGGCGTCAGTGTCCCTGGGCAGGGGGCCAGTGAGGACCAAGCGCCCCCGGAGGTGAGAGCAGCTACAGACCAGCCACACACCCCCCAGGGTGGCCAGACCGGCCTGGAGCACAAGGCAAATTGCTTTGCAGGGAGCCCAAATTAGGCATACATTAGAGTTTCTGCTCTCAAGAAATCAGTTGATTTCCCCTCTGTTTCAATCAATCAGAGACACCCACAAATGACAATCTACGAGCCTCTCTGCATCTACCTCCCGTCTGGCTTTCTGCCCAGCAATCACTCATCTGTGTCCTAATCCGAAGCCATTCACCGCCCGCACTTGAGTGGCGCGTCTCTGATCTCGAGAGTCATGTTTGCCTTGCACACGTTCCCTCCAACGTGCTTCTGCCGGGCCACGGGCGGGGCACTAAGGGACTGTGTCCGCAGCTCTGTCTTCAGGGAGGCTGCTGCAGCAGCCGCACATGCAGGAGCCGGAGAGGGAGGGAAGGGGAATGACCCATCCTCTGTCTCCAAAGGGTGCATGGCTCAGACCATCAACGGTGAGGGCCTGAGGCCAGCCCTGGTCATTCCTGCCTCATCCAGACCAGTGGCCGACACTTGCAGGGTCCTCATTTACATTGTCCTCGCATGAACAGTGCACACCTGGAAGTGTTCACATACACGGTCCTCACCTGCCCTGCACTCACCTGGC